>JAWRVF010001135.1:0-105411 GCA_036785485.1 Physcomitrellopsis africana
CGTCCCATCCAAGAAGCTGCTCTTTGTTGCAACCTTCAAAACATCCTTCAAATATAATTTTTGATCCACATAAAATCGCCTTTTCAACTTTAAGGAATATTACCAAAGCTTTGGCATTTGAATCAAGATTTTTGTGATGAGGCCGTATCTCCAAAGACTCCAATTGAGGCCTTACTTGACATTGAAATATTCCTTCTTCACCTTGTTCATGTTCTTCAAACCTAGCACATTGTAAAAGTTATAATGATTCTTCAACTGCTTGTGTGGTAAAAAAATCTTCTGATTTTTGTTCCTACAATTTTCTTAAAATGTAAAGATTTGACATAGTAACTAATAAGCTTCTAACAAGATCTATTCTATCTTAAAAAAATAATTATATATAAATAAAGGTCTTGGCATGGTTCTCTCTTTTTTATATTGGTCTTTTATTATTGATAGAAAAGCGTCATTTAGAAGCCAAGAGATATTAGTGTCCACAAAATCTTCAATGGCAATTGAATCTATGTTTTTTAAGATATTATTGATGGAATTTGCAAACTTTTTCAAGTGCATTCTTAAGATTATTTGAAGGTTCCCATGTTCTTTTGCTAATTCTATAATCCTTCTGTTATAATAGATTCTACTAATGGGAGTTTATTTCTAATGGCGGGAATTCATTTGCAAGGAGGCGGATGATTGCGTTTTAGGATTCAATAGGTGATTTTGGCTATGATTAATCTATGGATTTTTACATTCAAAGCTAATGAAGAAATTTTGTCCTTTCATCTAATCTAATAGTATTGTTTATAATATATTATAATTCAACAAAAGGGATCAATGACATTCCTGGCATTGCTTTGTCTTCACTTCTCTTTTTCAATTGATGCAATATATTTTTCTTTTGGAATATCATTACGCCTATTGGATTGCTCTTCAATTACTCAGTTTGCATTTGATTTGGCCACATTCTCTTTGATTGGTAATCTAATTAACATTGATTGATTCACTCAACTCCTCATGATTTATTTTTCAATTGTTATATTTCTAATCGGCTGCAATCTCTTCCTTCCAATCTCCATCAGACCGATTGGACTCTTCTAATTGCCACACCATAACTTCACACTTTATACAATCAATCTCAACAAATCTCAAATTGCAATTATTACTTCCATAGGTTACTAATATTCACACAATTTCCATTGGTTTACTCTTATACTCCAGCACATAATCTAAATTCTTACCAAGTGACTCCAATTGTTCCCTCATTTCACAAATTCTTCATCTCTCCGACTTCCTATTTTCAACCAATCACACTTGGCATTTGCTAGTATAATAGTCTCCTACCAATTGCATTCACTCCGACCACCAAAGATCTCTCATCAAAGGCACAATTTCCAATTGTATCTTCTGACTGCAAATATGCATCAACCAATTGACTTTCATGCACCACAGACTTAACACCTATAGCAATTATCACTCCTATAACCGTTCATCACACTTCATTACAATCTTAACATCATATTAATTCACCATAGGTTTATACAAAATAATAAAAATTGCGTGGCCTTTTCGACTTTCATCCGCAGGAGTCCTTTCTCTCAAGGCAGACTATCCTTCAAATGGTTCTTTCTTAGCTATAAAACAAGGCACTCTCTCTAACTGCAACAACTGCTTGCTTCCAATTGATTCTTCTAGCAAGTGTCCCTTGCTATCTTATTGCTACTTACTCTATAATCTCACTAACTTGAAATTATTGGTAATTAATCCTAGCAAAATATTAAATTACTCCTATCAATAGCTAATTAGAAATAATTATTTAAAAAAAACAAAAATCACCACAAGAACCAATAGGTTCTAAGCTCACATAGTCCTCTTCTTAGTCTTTTGTATCCTTGTAAAATAAATGTGTATCCAATTTCTCCATCAATACTTTGATGATGACGTCCCATCCAATAAAACATAATCCATCTTATAAGTCAAGGACTCATTACGCTACTCTAGCAACATCTTCATAATTTGGCCACGTCCAGTTGCTCGCTCTCTCCAATTGTACTCATCCATTTTTCTATGAAAAATGTGGTATTTATTCCTATGGAAGTTATATTCATTAGTCCTTTGTATTTGGTGGAATTGCTCCATTGTTGCATATTGATTGCCCTTAAACTCATCCAAAACCACATTATGTGCTCCAATTAAAAATTGAGTTGAACACATCAATTCAAAAATTTGTATACACCTCGCTGATAGGTACTTGATTTTAGTGATCAAGTGGCTATCTTGGAATTGCCGAGCATCCAATTGAGGATTGATGATGATCTAAAATTCTTGATATCAATTGCCTAGGATCCTACTAAAAATAATTTGATAAAAATACATAGAGTCACAATGGTTGTAATGTTTAGCAAAAAATAATCCATAAATCTAAATGCTTTTTTCCACCGTATCCCAATCTTCTTCTAATTCACACCAATTCTACCACATCGTATCCAGACATGCATTTGGGAGCCACCCATAGCATCATGGTATCTTGCTTAGATCATGTCTATTAAATTTTATACTCAAATTTGTCCTCTAATTCCATTTATACCCAAAAAACCCACACACACACTACCCATACAAATCCTAATCCTGCCTTCATTCTATTTTTCTTTTTATCCAAATTGGATTACAATTTCACTCATAACTCTTTGCTCAGAGATCATATTGACTTGAGATTTTGACACAAAGTAGTTAACTCTATAAAGAATAAAAATCCAATAAATTTTACTTCTAGAGTCTAAGTGGTTCCCAAGAGCCAAGGCCCGAAATTTAGTAACCCTCACTGCCCTAGTCTTAAACACCTGCAACTTTAACAACTCATATCTCCCTTGATATTTAATCAAAAGATATGAAAATTATTTTTATATATTTTTTATCTTGTCTACTACAAATCTACAAAAAATTGCACTTGTAATCCTCTCCAAGCTTCTTCTACACAAAAGAACATATACTACCTATAAAAAAAATCCTATGCACCTCCACAAGAACCCTCCTCCTTCTTCACGACCCGTGAGTTCCACCAATGGATCTTAATTGGTGGATTGGTTAAAAATATAGTCTTAAATCATTTAATTATACAAGTATGATGGTTAAAGAGTCTTTTTGACTATTTAAGCATTTATTAGAATTTAGAAGTATTTATAAATATAAAAGTCTTATTAGAAGAAAAGTTACAAAAATGGAGTCTTAGTAAGTCTTGGAGGCAATTATTTTAATTGGTTTAGTATTTTTACTTATTATTAAGTATTAACAGTTAGTTATTAAGACCAATGTCTATGTTGGCCTTCTAATTAAATTTATTACTTATTAAAAACCTATAAATGTTACTTAGTAGGTAGAAGAAGCATGAAGAAGAAATCTCATGTCTTTTTAATTATTTTTGTAGAAAATAGGATTTTGAGTTGATTTTTATTGATTTTATTATTATAAAAAATTTCTAAGGTAGAATAAAATAGTCTTAAATTGATATTATCATCTTAAAAATATTATAGAGATTTTTAGAATTTATTTAAAATTTAATTAGAATTTATTTAGAATTTATTAAGAATTTTTAGAGCAATTTTGAAGACTTTGGTAAAAATGAATTTTACCACCTTGGGAGCCATTATGAAGAAATGGAGCAAGATTTGAAGCCCATACAAGGTTCTTAGGCTAATAGGGTGTTTTTGAATACCATGGTGAAGTCAAAAATGCAAAATTATTAGTTCTACTAGTATAAAATAGGAGGACCAGCAGCTAGTGTAGTCCTTGTAGGAAGGGAGGTACACAAGTCCCATATGGATTGTGGCACCTTGGATGTAGGTAGGAGGATAAGACTAAGGCCTCGTGGCCTCTCTAGGACACCCTTATACACTACTTATGAGCCTTGGTGAGGTTCAAACTCATGATCTTTTAAGTAAGTTATCCTTGAGGTAAAAAAATTCTATTTAATTTTTTTATTATTTACCTCATATATTTGAATTATCATAATTTACTCATAATAATTCATATTTTTATATTTTTTATATCATTAGAAAAGTAAAAAAATATCTAATCAAAATTATAACATTTATTTTTTACTTTTATTTTTTATTAGATAAAAATCTAGTGAATAGACTCTGACTAGTTTTATAGTGTGTAATTACTTAATTACACATATTTTACTTGTTTTGTATTGTTCTTCTCTTTCATTGTTATTTATTACTTCTTATACTTCACACCATAATTTATAAGCAATTCTTAATTGAGGCTATTTTATAATTTGGATTGAAGAGTGAATTTTATCCTCATAGCCATCTTTTTTCTTTACAAAGAGTATAAGTCCACCTATTAGACACTTTGAATGTCTATTGAACTTCTTTATAAGGTTTTCATCAATATAATCTTTGATTATTGAAAGCTCATTTTGAAAAAGATTATAAATTGGGCCAAAAGATGATTGTATTCTTTTTTGAAGATCTATGGCACAATCATATGGTCGGCGCTCTCATAATATATCAATATTTTTTTAAAAAAATTCTTGAAATCTGCTATATTGCTTTGGAATAATTTCAGATGAAGTTATATCTTTTTTTAATAGAATTGCATAAATAACAAATGGTATATCTTCTTTATTTGATCTTATAAAGGCCCATGCTCTAATAAATAAAGACTTACCAACTTGTGACTTTGTATGAAGTTTTTTTGCAAGGATTTCTATCAAAAGTATTTTTCTTTATAATCTCTAATCTATAGATAGGTTATGCTTATTTAACCAATTTTTTTTGAGAATAATATGATTTAAAAGAATCCTAATAACATTAAACATAATTTAGCTGCTATAGTTTTTAAATGACATTTTTATAGGTATTATTTCATGGATGATATTATTAGAAGATAAAGATTGTCCATCTATTACTTCTATATGAATAAGTTTGAAATTTTATATTAGAGGATTTTCATGAAGCTTAGCAAATGCCTCATTTAAAAAATAAGTAGACTTCTTTAAATCCAATAAGGTGATTGCTTGAAGTTTTTGAGGGCCAAAACATAAAAAAATTATAAAGCAATGAATAAACTAAGCAAAAAGAGAAGAACATGAATAATTTTCCAATATTGAATTGTCCAACCACATGGTTTTTACTATAGCTGAATATCTTTATTTTCTTGAACAATTGCACTCTTGGTTTGAATAATGCATTGATTTTGTTTCTTTGGACAATTTTGAGTCTTGTGGCTTTCTTTATTACAATATAAGCATAGATCTTCTTCCATCTGAGGCTTCTTTTTTTGTGAATTAAGAGATTTAAAATATATTATATTAAATTGTATATCTTCTACTTCTAAATATGAATTTAAATTACTTGCTATAACGTATATCAAATCATGTTACAACTTGATTGGTGACTTCATTGATGGGAATAGTTTGAAAGTGATACAAATAAATTACTACTTATGGCCTCCCAATCACTACTAGCATTGATTCATGAGCTATTTCAATTCAATTGATGTGATAATGAAGTAGATAAAGTAATAAGAGTACTTATGATGGCATTTAACTTGGACTCAAAAGATTTAGTCATACTAATGTCTTGACATCCAGCCATTCTAAAAGGAAAAAAAAAAAAAAAAAAAAAAAAAAAAAAAAAATCTATAAAAAAATAATATTAATTTAGATGAGAATAATCCACAACTTCTAAAATATCTTAAGATCTTCAAGAAGAGAAGCAATTCACTTTCTTATAATAGGAATAAAGCTCCAATATTGTGATGAAGGAAGTATCAATTTAGAGAAGAATAATATACAATCTCTAAAATATTGGTATACTTTCAAGAAGAAGGATAATCTACTCTCTAACAAAAAAGATTTAATTTTGATATTTAAAATGAAGGAAATCTTGACAAACTGTCAAAGACATAAGAATACAATATAAGAGAATTGAACTAGAAAGAAATTTCAAGAAGAAACCAACAAGGAGTTGAATTATCTATATGAGTATATGAACAATATTAAAAAAGGTGAATTAGAACTCCAAGAGATGCATTGTTGAAACTAAAGAATTCTTTAGCTTCAACTCTAATACATATCTATATTTAAGAAGCTTCTTGAGTGGCTTCCATCAAACTAAGAAGCTTCTTAAATAGCTTCTACCAACTTGGAAACTTCTTGAGCTCCTTCCACTAACTACAAAGCTTCTGAAGCTACTTTTACCAATTAGAACTTCTTAGGCAACTTCCATTAATTAAAAAACCTCTAAAATGTTCTAAAAGATTTTGTAAACTTCCAAAGTATATATTCCTAATAATACTTTGGAAAAAATTGATAAAAATTGAATAATTGGATTAAAACTTATTAGACTCTAAAGTTTGGAAAGAAATCAATTTTTTATAGGTGAATAAGCTATTGAAAGATTTTATTGCAATTTGATCATTTTGTGCAAAATAAAGGGATTTTTTAGAAGCCAAGGCTTTATAGAGGTAGAAAAATAGATATATAGAGCTATAATAAAATTTTAATATGAAAAAAAAGCTTTAAAAGGAGATTATAGATTTTCTTAAAAATTATTAAAAATTATTAAAAATTTAACTTATTAACAATTAGTTAGTTATGATTTTATATAAAAAAAGATATAATTTTTTTTTTTATATGTCAAAAAAAACTTTATATATAAACTTATTTACATATAAAAGATTTTTGTTATAATAATTTTTTTTTATAATATTATTATATTATTTATCTTTTTTATTAAAAAAAAATCATTCATTAGAATCTTGCTAATAAATTACAAGTAAATTCTTTATAACCAAGTATCTATGACATTTTTAGATTAAAAACCATGCCATATAATAAGATATTAAAATTAAGTGTAAATTAGTTGAAAAAAAATTAAACCAATGGCTTTGCCACTATCATCAAATTATGAAGAAAGAATAAAAAGAACATCTAATCAAATTTAAGGGATCTTAAGAAGATACGGTATGAATTTACGGATGCTACATTAGATCAATTAAAAGTTGGATGTGATAGATTTTTGATAAAATATAAAAAAATATATTTTAGAGATATGCTTTCACAACATGGAAAGGCTTTTGTATTTGAAACACGTGAAATTAAATGTATTGATCTAAGTATTATAGCACCTATGATTATTTTTACTATTCCTTATGAATCGTAGAATTTGCAACCAATTTCAATATTAAGAGCATATTTATCGAAGTTAGTAAATTTTCTCAATGAAAAGATTAAAATGGAGATTTTAGAACCATCTATAGCACCTTATTCTAATTAATGGTTTACAATATCAAAAAAAAATAAACAATGAGATTTATATAAGACATGCAATCTATAAATAAAATAACTATTAAAAAAATATATTCAAGTTCAATTGTAGATGAATTTGCAGAAGCATTTGCTAGAAGAGCAATCTATTCAATGGATGATCTTCACTCAAGATGTGATTAATTTCAATTGGCATTACAAAGTAGACATTTAACTACTATGAAGACTCTATTGGATTTAGTAAGAATATGTATATTTCCTCAAGGGACTATTAATTTAATACCTCATATGATGAATGAAATAAATAAAGTGCTAAAAGAATTTATATCAAAAAAAATTATGAGATTTTTAGATGATGTTATAATTAAAAGATATGCAAAAGAAAAAAAAAAGATGAAACATTTAATCAAAGGGGTTGTAGAAGATTTGTTGCAAATTATATCATGGATTGTGAAAAACATTTATTATAGTTGGAAGATGTAGATTTGACCTTATCAAAAACTAAGTCTATATTTAGAATAAATGAGATACTTCTTCTTATAACAAGTATTGAAAATGTTGTTATTATTAAAAAGATGAAAGAATGTACAAATTCAAAAAAAGTCACAAGATTTTTAGGAGCATGTATTTTCTATCATACATGGATATTTTATTTTGCACATGTGATAGATTTATTGTATGAGTTGCTAAAAAAGAATCAAAAATTTTAATGGAAAAAAAAACAAAGAAAAGCTGTGAAAAAATTAAAGAAATATCTTTCTTTACCTCTAACTTTGAAAAAAATAAATTATAAATGTGGAAGGCCAGTGATATTAATAGTTAATATAAATCCAATTAGAATTAGTTGGATAGTTGGACAAGATGATGAAGAAGAGAATAAATATATAATAAAGTTTGGAGCAAAGATTTTGAATATTAGACAAAGGGCATATGCATAAATTAAAAGAAAATTATGACGTGTAGTAATAGCTATGAAAAATAAAAAAGAATATATAATTGATACATCAATAATTATAAAAATAGATTGTCTACCTTGGTTGAATATGATTACAAGTTGTTCAATTCTTGATATTGTCATATTAAGGTAGATAACATATATCAAATCTATAAATCTAGAATTTAAACACATTGCAAAGAGAGATAATTTAATTACAAATATGTTATAAAAGATAAGGTATTATGATAAAAAAATATGATTGATATAAAAGATGATATGGATGTAAAATTTTATACTAATATATTATCAAAAGAAAAAGATACATATTTGAAGATATTATTAGAATTATTATTAAGAAATTTATATAAAGATAAATGGATAGATATTGAAAAGCATCTAAATATATTAAAGCGATAAGAAGGTTGGATAGGTAAAAAATTTAAAAAAATCTATAAGAAAGCTTATGGATATTTTTTACGTGATGGATATTTATAAAAGCATTCAAAAAAAAGAAGAGAAGTACCACAACAGGTAATATGTGGTTTAAAAGCTCAACAAAAGATTATCAAGGAATTTTATGAAAATTTATAAGTAGGATATAGAGGAATATAGATAACTTTTACTAAATTAAAAGAAAAGTATTGGTCAAAAGACATGTTTAAAGATGTAGCTGGTTTTAAAAGATCATGTGAGATTTGTCAACTTTATTTTAATATTTGGCATAAAGATGAATTATATTTAACTTATCTTCTAGCACTATATTATATTAAGTGGGTAGTATGAATTTAGTGGCAATGCCTATGGGGCTTGTGCAAATGAAGTATTTAGTACTTGCATGTGAAGATTTATCAAATATAGCTGAAGAATAAGTATTAAAAACAAAAAATATTGAAAGTATATGTCGATTTTTTTTAGAAGACATTGTTTGTTGCTATGATTATATTGAAAAAACTATTGCAGATAGAAGTAATTTGGATGCATAAGAAGAAGAAAATTCTTTGGTAAAATAAAAATTAAACTTTCTTTGACAACAATATATTATCCAAAAAGTAATAGGAAGAGTGAGCATGGACATTCACTTATTATTAAGGTATTAATAAAGGCATGCAATGGCAAAGTACATTAGTGGCTATGGCTACTACCATTTGTATTATAGGCAGATCACACAACTCATAGTATAGTGACTAGTTATATACCTTTTGAGTTAATATATAGACAAAAGCTAGGTATGCCAATAGAAGAAACAATGTATATATGAAGAGTATTGCCTTGGAAGGATGATTTTAATAGAAAGGAATTTTTAATATTATGGATTCAATAATTAAAAAAAAGACTTGAGAATATTGAAGTAGCAATAGAAAAGTTGAAAGAAAGAAGGAAAAAAAATAAAAAAAGATTTGATAAAATACATTGACTACAATCTAAAAAAATAGAAGAAGGTGATTGGATCTTAATCTATGATAATAGTTTGAATAACCAATATAGTACATTACAAAAATCTTATAAATATTAACTTGGACCATATGTGGTAATAATAATTTATGATAATACAATCCATTTACTATGAGAGCTCAATGGAACAAGGTTGAAAATACCAATTGCTAGAAAGAGAGTATAGATATTTAAACAAAGACATACAAAAGTTAATATGGAAGATCTGATTGAAGACTTATACTTTTAAGGACAAGAAGATAATATTGATTTGGATTATGAAAATGATGAAGAAGATTTAAACAAAGATATAGAAAGTATGGTCTAATTCCTATAACAAGAATCAAAATATTTGGCGCATATCAAAGGATGCATAAGTTCAAGGGAGGCGGATGTCATGTAATAATATGACCATTATGTGAAAGAAGAAAGGAATGATTATATTATAGAGGAATTCAAATAAATATATTTTAATAAATTATCTTTAAAATATAAATAATAAATAAAGAAGTAGTAAAATTTAAAAAATATAAATGCTATCTTTTTATAGAATAGACTTCTACTTATTTTGTAGGAATATAAACAAGCCAGATCAAAGTAAATAAGATAAATAATTGATATAAGTATCTTTAAAAAAGAATTAAAAATATATTTTAGAAAAATTTACCTCAAAATTCTAAAAATTGATACTTAGAGAGAATCGGTTGTGAACTTGGATTAAAATCAAATCCTAAGGCACAAAATTATATACCTACAATAAATAAAAAGTTCTTTGGTAGATTAAAGAGTAGGATTTGAGAGCAAACTTTAGAAGATTTTTTTAAGTATTGATTTTAAGTGATTTAGATAGGTATTGACTTTGCAAGAACTTTGCAAAGTCAAGGTTATTTTGGATGACTTGTATTTTTACAAATTAAAAAAGAATTTATATTTTTAAAAATTTTGTAAGTTTATAATAGATCTACGAGTGAAATTTTGTAGGTTTGTATTATAGTTATATTGAATATATGCTATAAATTTTAACTTGATCAAATAATTAAATAAAAGGTTATTGAAGTTCAAATAGGTCGAGATTTCAAAAATTAGATTTTAAAGATTAGTAAGGATTTCTAAGATATTTAGCAATGTACCAATTGGATTGAAGTAAAAACTATGTGTATAGAAGGTTGACTTGATTTTCTACATATTTATAAATTTTGAAAACAATCAAATAGTATAAGAAGGAGATATCAGCGTTAAGAGATTGGTATCAAGGTTGGAGAAGGATGTTGGCTTACATCCAAGCAAAGTTTTTGGTTTATCTTTTATTTAGTGAATTGGATATTCTTTAATTTTTTTATACTTATTGCTAATTTAGTTGTTGAAAGGTTTGTAAATTTTGAGTCAAAATCAATAGTTCAATCATAAGTTATTGAAATTTCAATCTGCTATAGAGTTAATTAAGATTTGATTAGGATTTGATTAGGATTTATTAGGATTTATTTAAAATTTGACTAGGATTTTATTAGGATCTAATTAGGATTTGATTAGGATTTATTAAGATTTATTTAAGATTTTACTAGTATTTTATTGGAATTTATTTATGATTTAGGATTTTATAAAGATTTGATTAGGATTTCTTTAGGATTTGTTTAAACTTTAGGATTTGACTAGGATTTGAATAGGATTTGTTTAAGATTTGTTTACAGTTGAGGATTTGATTAGGATTTGATTAAGATTTGACAAGAATTTGTTTAGAATTTAGGATTTAATTAGAATTTTATTAAGATTTTACTACAATTTCATTATGATTTGACTAAGGTTTGATTAAGATTTTATTATAGTTTTTATTTTTAATATTTTCAAAAGATTTTTATTATAGTATCTTTTTTAGATTTTATATTAATATTTCTTTATGAATTCTTCATTATTTCTTTATAATTTCTTTAGAAGTTTTTTAGGATTTCTTTGTATTTTTTTTATAATTAATTGAAAATTTAATTAAACTTCTTTAATGGTTGAATATACTTATTAATATTTAATTATAATTTATATATAATTCTATTAGAAGTGTTAGGACTTATTGTTGTAATTTTTTTTTATCTTCCATAACTAGGTGCCTAGTGTATTTTCAAGCAAGACTTCACATAATACAACATTGGGTCTTATATATACAAGAGATAATAGACAAGATTGATGTAGACTCAATGGAATTGATTATAGCCTTGAGAAGGGCTGAATTGGTACACCAGAAGGAGACTTACCAACTCAATAAATTGATAAATGCTCATCCTCCCATGAGAATGTACTCACTTTGATAAAAATCATCAAATAATTTAAATTGGGATTAAATTTAGAAATTAATTAATCTAAATCAAGTGCTTAATAGTAATTTAAAAATAATAATAGACTAAAATAGGCCAATCACTTTGGCTAAGCTTAAGCATCTTTCAATAATATCAATAAGCTGTTAGAAACTTTGTTTGACTTATGCTTACTTATTATTGATATTGATAAATTCTTAGTAGATAGAATGACTTGTAAATTAAACTATTTGTATTCTATTAAAATAAATGTGGCTAAAAGAGTTATTATAAAAAATAATATTTTATTATCATCCCTATACTTTTATTTAGGTATTTGAATTGTCTCCTTAAAGGTAATCTACAAAATAAAATCCTTAGTTAGAAATTTTTTATAGAAAAAATACTTCCTATTTAAGAGAAGCCAAAGTTGTATAGTCTATATATTGTAAAAGTAGAGCAGAGAGTAGCCTTGGTTTTATAGATCCAAAAGAGGCCACTAAAGCTCTCACCACATGGATTGTAGAGGTCCTACAACCTAGGCATGCTACCATTCAACAATTCTTGAGGTTTAGAATAATGAATGCCAAACTTAAAGCACAAAGATAATGGCTCCTAGACTATACATGGATACTAACTTTAAATCATAAATGGATTGTTGGTTCATAAATTTAGAACAAAATTGGCAAAGTATGGTCACAAATGTGCTCCCACATACATCTAAATCTACTAATACTTTTTATAAAGTATAGAACAAATTTTTATGGTGAGATCCAAAATTTCTACTTATTGATTTTTCAAAAATAATTTCAACATGGAAGGACAAAAAATGTATCAATTTCTTCTATAGCCTAATAAATGAGATGTATTCTGATCCTAATTCCTATTTTTGGGCAATATGAGAAGACCTCATGATATATACAATCAAACTTGAAAAAAAGTTAATTCAAAGAAACCTTCCTATGACCAATTTGGCAATTATCAAATAGAGTCTTTTATTAGAACATGATTTCTCTTTTAAATGGTATAATACATGGTCCAAATTTTGTGCTTGTAAGAAAGAATTTTCATTTAGCTTATATGGCACAAAGGCATTGTAAGTAAGACTTAGAGAAGAAAAGTTGGTACCTATACAAACACTTGTTGTCCATTGTGCCTTCTCTAAACTCCAAAAACCATCCTATATCATTTCTAGGAGTATCACCAAGCTCGTAGAATTTGGGATTGGTCCACCTCTATCTTCTATAAGTTGACATCTAATCCTTTAAAATGGAGGCTGTGAAAAGCCTTCATATAGAAGTAAGATATTTTTACTAACATCCTTCTTTGGTTTAAATGCTTTTACAAGATTTGGTCACAATTAAAAGGACTCTACTTATGGACTATCTAGATCCAAAGAAACAAACTCATTTTTGAACAAGATGTATGGAATGACCTCCATATTAGAAGTTTAATTTGGAAAGGTTTAATAGAATATAGAAAACATTGAAGAGGAAACTTGCTAAATACCTAGAATATGAGATCAATCTATTTAAAAAATGGGATAAATTATGGATAGAAAAACACTTAATTGAGTTTAGAATACAAAAGATAATTAAATGAAACTTTAGAGTACCTCAAAGTCGTTTAATAACACATGAAATGATAGTTGAGTAAAAAGCAATAGTAATCTTACTACATTGTTGTCTTCACTTTGCTTGTATGGGTATTAGGAGCTAAGAGTCTTTTGCTCTCACTGCATAAAATGTATCCTGTTTTTGTGTAGGAAAAAAAAAAAAAAAAAAAAAAAAAAAAAATCTTATATAATACAATCACATGTATTTTATCTTTTACTCTAACATGATTTTGTTGTTGCTTTGAATGCACTGAAAGATTGTTTTTGACAGATTGCAACATCTCTTTTCTACTTGTAATCTAAGAAATTAATTTTTTAGGATAGGATATGAATATGTTTCAAAGTTTGTTGAATATAACCCTTATCATTATTAGTTGTCCAAAATGAACTTAAAAAAACACCTCAGCGTGTATAAGTCTGGCAAGAACTTCATGCATGACAGACATTTAGCGTTGGAAAAGATGACCATGATCAAGAAGCCAAACAGTACAATTTTTGGTTGATGAAGGAGCAAAAAACCAATTTATATTCACTCAATAGTGCTTGCAAAACCACAACTCTCTGACAACTCGAAGCCAGGAAGACCCATTAGGGTAAAAAAATGTGTGTAAAGATAGCATACAAGAGGCAGCCAAGTGATCAAATCACCAGTGAGCTGAAGACCGCCACCTTTTTGGACAGCTAATTAAAAATCCTCGTATACTTCGAGGTATCATCACAATCTGATGATATACTCTCGAACTAAAGCTCTCAAAGATAGTAGAATATAGCATTTGCAAGTGCAACCGAATCTTCTCCCCTCGGCAATCTAGTAGGATTGAACTCCAGTTGAGAAGGGGCACTACCACTGCATCTGAGGTTCTTTTTAGCCATTTTTGTGCTTGAGAGTAACTTAGATTTGGATAAGCCCTTGCCAAAGTCATATTTTGACATAATTTTCTATGTTAATCAGCATTACACAGTCTATTAATACAGTTTGGTATATTCAGTGAGAATAACTCCAGCTCAGACACCAACAATCTAGTTGCTGTCCTTCGCTTATGTACAGGTTAGAGTTGACAACGGAATTGCAGTTATAAATAAGAATTCGTCACGCTTGCGCACTTACACACCTTCTTAATGTCATAACTTCTCGACTGCAAAACAAACACCCCACAGCAATGTAAATCAAAATATTATGTAAGAAATCTGAACGCTGGCGCAACACAAAGATGTCCTAGATGATCATCTTATGTTGATAGAAAACATTTATAATTAGAGCTATTCAGGCGCGCGTAAAATACCTGCATCGAAACTCTTGGTCACGAACCACCTGCAAATGAAGGAGAATATTGGTGATGAATAAGAGCATTGGACAGTTGTGGAGAACATAAACGATAGATGTAGACGATGGATCTCAAAATATGAGTAAGCATTAGTAAGTATGAAAAGCAGAAGAGTGAGCGAAAACACTACAAAACCAACTACTAAAATCTCCAGCCAGCACAAGGGATTGACTAACGAATTCTCAGAGCATATTAAATAGAAACTCATAAAAGTTTTCACAGTTATCAGATTATAAATAATGCACTCACCACCGCGACACGTACTAATAATATTTCATAGTAAATAGCATGAATATTTCTTCAGTTCATCTGATGTTTCTTGTAATAGTGAAAAAATGCTCAATTGACGAGTCCATACCTTGACCTTTGACTCCAGTGGACTTGGGGCATGCAACAAAATCATCTGTTGCCACATCCGCAGAGCAACGCTTTGCCCATATTTAATCATTAAATTGAGACGGAAAAGGCAGGTCACAGCCTCATTGTATATACTGCAGACGAGAACATGAATCAGTAACACAGTCAAAATAGAAGTTCCCTTATTTCTGATTCTTTACAAAAGAGAATGTTCTGGAGCAGAAAAACAACCATCTTCGTTGCTTAGTCTCACCAAATAGCTTCAGAAAATCTAGTGTGTAAGAGAGTCTGCAACACAGACCTGAGCCGATGCCGATTACATGCTGTTAAAAAAGCCACCAAGCCATTTAGAATGCTTCTGATAGCACGAAAGACCTGTGAAGGATGCACCAAGCCAAAGAGGCGCGAGGATGAGCAGAAGGCAATGAACACCGGGAGTTTGACGCGGTTGTCATAAAACAACTAATGTAAATCATGTTAAGTTTCAGTAATTTGAAGAACCCCTTGACTTCAATTAAACATAAGATTAATGAAAGCTGTGTATTAGCCGCATTCTCAAAATTAAACCTTGAGAATTAGTTTGGCATAAATCAAAAGAAATATTGTGGCATTGAACCTTGTGGATGTGAACTGCACATTAGCTAGCACCTAACACAAACTTCAGAAGAACTTCACAGCTACATTTTACAATACAACTGTTATTTGGCAAAAATCCTCCATCCTTCGGAGGTTGACCAGCCGTAATTATACTCAACAGCCCATTTCCCACGAGATCCCACCTTAGAAAAAATGTCGTTCCAAAGGGCACGCCATAACGAGGGAGAAGGGGTTGCCGCCTTGGCAGTCTTGATAGTTAAAGCAGCAGGAGCAATGCTAATACGTATAAATTGCACCAAGTCCACGAGCCTATCGGTTAGGTTCTCTGCAAGTAACAAGATAAGTCGCACCACCTGTAGCGGCAGACTCACTAATGCCCAAACTGCCGCCAAAATTGGGTAAATGCCTGCAAAATGTTCATAATTGCAACAAGGAATTTATCAAACCGCACTACATGCTTTGAAGACAGTTCGTTTTCATTATATAAATATTTGAAACATGAGAAGTCCTGTACAGTTCTAATTAAACTAAAGGCAAAATTTTGCTACACCATCAAACCTCCAACAGTTAATTTAAAGCAAGAGCACCCACCGAGGTTCCACACAGAGCTTAGCAGCAAGCAGAAGGGCCAAATTATGAGACGTAGAAGACTGCTGAAAGCCATGAATACCGAAGAAAAAAGATCGCAAAAAGAATGCAATGTCATTGATAAATAATTCCAGCCACCCAGAAGGACTCCAAGCAGCAAGCTCCAGGCAGGGAGTGCTACTTCAACCAACAATGACAGAGGCTCCACAAAAGGCCACATCAGCAACTGGAATAATTGTCTGACAGCTTTGATTGTCATAAACAACCACCGAAAACCTTTCTCAAAGTTCTGTAACATCAACATGGTTCCAAGATACTTAAGCCGTGAGATCATCTCCCAAGATTCAATCCACTCGAAGAGCGGGCCGCACAAGCGCGCTGCTGTGGCCTTGAGGATAGGGACGTTCTTGTATAAGTCGTAGAATCCAATTAACACTGTCACTATAGAAACTATGAAGTAGACAGTTCCACAGAGCGGCCGCATCCACGGACGATATAGCTTGCAGAAAATTGGATATGACTGCAAAAAGATCACCCACGAAGGCAACCCAGCTTCTATCATCTTCAGCAGCCGAGGATCCGCCGTAGCAATCTTTTGCAGCTCAAATGGCAATACAGGATGCTTGAACCTAAAAACAATGAGTACGTCTCCATAAGTCTCAGTGGGGCAATCATCAATCCCTGCCAAGTAACACCTTTCCGAAATGCAACTTGCGCTATTCGATTCTGTGGCAAGGGCTTGACTCGTATTCACAGCTTTCCTTGATGCCAATGGCAACAAACCCCGATTACTATCAATTTCTCCCTCGAAAACGTCTGACGAAGGAGTAGCGCAGTAATTCCCTTTACGATTTACAAGATCTTCTTCGTTATACCCCTCTTCAAACTGTGAATTACATACTGCATGTGAGAAGCATTGCTGATTGTCTTTGAAGACATCCCAAGTCCAAGAGCATTGACGCTGGATACTGTGTGGCGACGAAGGGGGAGTCCAATACTCCTGGTTATTCTGATTGAAATCTTCCTCAGAGTCCAGAATGTCCTCATCAAAGGATGTCACAGTACAATAATCACTGAAGTCATCCTCTAGACACCCGTCACGTTCATCCGCATCAGAATTCTCATCAATACTGACACTGTCATCCATAGTCAAACGCGGAGAAAAAACATTACAAAAGCATCCCTCCGAGCAGTTGGCGGAAAGTCTGGCAACAGAGCACTCCCCTAAGAAAGTTCCAGCGGTTGATGAGATAGTCTCCATGGATAGTTCACGCCTTTCTGAAGAATACCAGGCTTGAGCTTGTTCCAGATTGTCAAATTCCCTCTTCTCCATTGTCTTTACTTCCATGGCAACGGACGTGTCCGCCTATCCTCAAACATCGTTTTTCATCATCACGTCAAATCTCACCCTAATTTTTATTTAAAAATTAACGTAATGAATTAATGAATGAACCTCAGATTGAAATTTGAGACTATCTCTTGCACACAACTCACCAGAAGCTCATTGCTGTAATTTATGCCACGAACACTGGCCCACTCCACCTCGAAGGCCACGCAACCATGTAGCCCCTGAGGAGAGGTCTTCACAAGAGGAAGAGACCTGAACAAATTCTTAAAATTCGACCAGGTCAATAATTCTTCAAACCCCTGGTGTGGACTCGACAGTGCACCACAGCAGTCGTCAACACCCTCCCTCCTTCGTCGGTTAGCAAAAGGAGAGACTCTAGACTGCAAAAGACAAGTGCGATGACCCAACCCAAGCATCAGCAATAAATACCATATTTGAAATCGTCGAAGAAAATAACATTCCCCGAAAAAGTAGGATCAGCGTAAAAAACAAGGAAAATGAAGTATACCTGGGTGACCATAAGCTGCCAAAGCTCTGCAGGCCTAAAACGGTATTCTGGTAATGTCCAAGGCTCATTGTCTACTAAGAATACTAGCTTGGAGCTCTCGTTCGCAACTAGCACAAAAAGTCTGGAGATGTAAGACTGCAGATCTCTGCATTCCACATAAATTTCAAATTCACATGAGCCTTGACCACAAGAAAGCAAATAACACCCTCATAGCCTCTACTCCAAAATTTCTAGGCAAGGATGTGGACAAATCCTGAACATGCTCTTTATATCAAGACCACTGAGTGATAACAAAAATTTACCTAATCTGTAGGGTTGTGAGCTGGTAGAGCTTAGTTCCCATATCGCCCGCCATTCCGTCCCTCATGACAAAGGGAGAACATCACCTACTACAGAACGACATCATACTAGCTACGGCCACAGAAAAATCAAGGGCGAGCTCGATTTGATGAGTGAGGACTAAATTTGGACAAAAACAAAACAAACCACAAATTGAAGAAAATGGCAGAATTGCGACTATTAGGTTTCACTTCTAGCTAGTATGACCTAACATAGCATCACTTACAATGACTTAGTCATGCAGAGCAATGCCCAACATTGATACAAGAACTAGGGGATAGCTAGTGAAATAATGCAAGGTTAGCATAAACGACAATGCGGGAGTAAAAGAGAAACTTATTACCTGCAGAGTGCATGAACGCTTCGAAAACCCATCCTGTAGGGGTAGGAAGCAGGGCCAAAATATGACGCCTGGTCTTGTTCCACGAACATAGAGGCCGTGCACGTTGTGTAGAGTAGCTAAAGGAATGACAAATAAACTGTTGGTACCTTTGGAGTTGATAATGCAATCTGCGTATATACTACCACTCGGAATTCAATACAGGCAGTTACTCTTATATATCCAGATTTCTTCTCTGACCTATTTTAAGGCTGTCGATGGCAATGTGTATTCAGTACAAACTACTAAGCTTCCCAATACTCTTGCTAAAGGCATCGTGTGGGAGAATGTTGAGCTTCAAGAATGAGAACAAGTTGTGCAATGGAGTTTATTCTCTTCTCTTACCTTGAGCAAGGTGCGTTGCGCCCTTTCAAAGAAAAAACCTGCATAGCAACCAAATGTTCGCACACTTCAGGCGCATATCCAGTAACTTATTAACAAGATGTACTGCTAGTGTCCGTTCAATACACCAACCTTCTCCTTCATCATAACCCTAAACTTACTACCATAATTTAAACGCGCGAGCACTGTTGCAGCGGTTATAAAGCCCTGAATGCAATCACAAACTCCAATCGTCTACTGAACACGAAAATCTTCGTACCCAAATGTATCCATAACCAACGAACTTACAATGATACTTGACAATACACAGCAATTCATATTATAAATCTAACAATCCTCAGGCCCCCCTCCCGCCGTGGCAACACCCCAAAACTAGGACCGAATTCCAGTAAAGTGGAGAAGTTCTGCCTCCTTGTAAAATACTGTAACACTCAAAGAACATTACACAAAATGAAACAGGCATTTGAAGTAGTGACGACGATCCACAGAAACTTAAGACCTTACGGATTGCACTTAATTCAGCCACTCACCACAACTATCCCGCCTCGTCAAAATGTATCAAATCTCCCTGAAACCTCAGAGAATCTTCCAGAATCCATGTAAATGCCTAAAATCCCGTGAAATCACAGATTACACTCATCGAAGCGTCACCGGGAAACTAAGATAATAATGCATCCTAAATCCATCATAACCACCGACACACCACACAACAAATTGCGCCTCTGGCTCACTCCATCCGCATCAGACCACATCGTGGTGAGCCCCAACCAACACGAACCGTTCGGGAGATCGTGGAGGGCCACTGGAAACATGGCAAGAGCCCCGTCCGCTTCTCCGCAAATCTGCAAGGCCTCCCCGCGCTTCTCCCTCCGCTTCGCCATCGGTTACACCAACCCATAATATTAGCAGATCGCCGAAAACCTCCGCCCAACAGACGATGAGCGAACAGCTCTTCCCGACCCACGGTCGGAAACGCCTCAGCAATGCTCAGTTGATGCCCTTTCAGACGGGCTCTCGACGAAGAGGATCAGAACCCCCGGCCACATGCAGGCCTGTCCAGACCTGAGCCGATTATTGTGCCCCAGCTGGCACCCACCGACGCTCTGCCAAATCCCTGCCTGGCGACCGGGATCACGAATTCGTGATCCCTGATCGACAAGGTGGCACCTTTTCCTTCCAGACATTCGACGCTGGTGTCTTCTGGCACACCCACCTGCCTTCACCGCACTGGAGGCTGCCCATTGCGACCCTCGAGCTCGCGATTCTTTATTTACGCATCGATGCCGCACAGGTACCAGTTTTCGCAGGTGGATCTCCAAGTTTACCAAGCACGTAACGATGTCGGGTTAGTTTCCAGTTTTTGCTGGTAAGCTCCGATTTTAACAGGCACGTCGTGACGTCGGACCACTAACCCACATCTTCTGTGTTGTTTCGATTCCAAGCACATGTCCACTGACAGAGCAAGACCTGTTATCATTCGATGGTGTCGTTACCATCGCTGCACCGAATCCAAATCTGCAAAAGTGTGCATCATATGAGTCATCGTTTCCATCCATTCGCTTGGTTCTCGCGGGTCGCATCTCCCAAAAAAGGGCAGAATCCTTTCTCCCTTGGCTAGCTTCCAATCCTAGCATCAGGTTCTGGAAGCCTGCAAGCCCATCGACACCCGCCTGTGATCGATGAACTTGCTCCACCATTTGTATTGTACCCGATGCGGTAGTTTCGGGGTGAGCCAGGTTTTTGTGTTGAGGCCTGTAAAGGCATGGAACTCGGATGCTTCCAGTGTTTACAGATAACGATGCCATTATCGAATTATAATGCTTTTTGTTTTCCGTGACCCATTGCAAAGATCCAGATTCGTAAAATTCTGTGATGTTAATGGAATCTTCGTACTTCTCCGTTCTTCGTCGCTGAAAAAGATGTAGCTGAATCGGTTTTCAAGGTGTGCATTGGAACGCTCTGGATCCTTCTTGAATACTGTAACATGTGTTGGTCAAGAACTCGGACAGATAATATAATATTTCTCAATGGATACGACAAATGGATTAACGGGAAAAATTTTGAGAATGTGTGAACAATCAATGTTTTACTTTGATTTCAACCATGCTTACCCAAACACATCCTCACTGTTTATAAAGTGTGGATCTAATTGCTATGATAGGACTCAAGCTTTTTCCCTTCTTAATGTACACATTCAATCAGAACATGTAACAAAACTCCACAAAAAAGGTATGTAAAAAATGGACCAATTATATTCTTATTGCAAAAGTATAGAAATTTTTAATTGTAGAAAAAATATAGGTGGAAATTAATGTCTTTTTTTGAAATCATCTCTTTTGACAATATATATCAATTGCATATTTAGGTTACTATACAAGCATGTTCTGTAATAAATCAAAATCTTCTAAATTTAAAGGTTAGATCAATCTTTCACAATATAAAAAATAAATAAGATGTCATTATTGCCATCTTTTATGTAGTTTAGTAAAAATATGTTGTTTCATTCTTCTAAAGAAAAAATGATCAATGGTAATTTAAAAGAAATTAACATAATTTGATCTTAATTTCTTATATTTTATTTTTAAAAATTAGATTGAATTTTGAGTTGTATTACTTTGGCCAAGATTTGGTATGAATATGTAGCTAAACTATAGATTAACTTGGTATTATTTTTTTATTTTTTTATTTTTTAAGCTAGAAGAATATATATTTTTTATAATTATACGATCTATTTTAGAAATATATCAATTATTAGAATTATTATATTTTTTAAAATTCTTCAAAAATAAGATTTATTTTAAATAAATAGTAATTTTTTAAATTACCAATTTAATCTATAATAATTTGTTTCTTGTCATAAACTTTGTCTAAAGTCTTTTGCATAAATATGACCAGATTTGTATTTTTGAAGATAAAATATGTTACAAGGTACTTAAAGAAATATGACATAATTGAATTATTAAAGGAATTTATCTATGTTATTTATTTTTTTAATACTATATAAATAATCTATGATTTTATAATATTTGTATAAAGAAGAGAGGAATTAAAAATTAATATTTAAAAAAATTTAATATTTAAAAAAATTTAATATCGATTGGCAAGAAAGGGACTTCGAAGCTTAAAGAGTGTTGAAACTTGTAAATAAGTTTTTTTAAGAAGATGTTACAAATCAAATTAAGAAATTTATACAAGACTATAATAAGGTAATAAGATACATGAGTCTTATTACAAAGCAACACAATATAAGAACAAGAATAAGATTAGAAGGTCCAAACTAGACCACAATACATGTGTTGTCGAGACTAAAGAGCCCTTTATCTTTAACACATATATATACTAGGAATTAGAAAGCTTCTAAATAATTTCTTATAAAAGGATTACTTCCAAGTTATCCTAGAATGCTTCTTGAGCGGCTTTCTTATTACTTCAATATAAAGAAACCTTAAGAATCTTTTCATATGACTTTCTACGTTACTTAGGAGTTAAGCAACTTAAAGAACCTCCTTTAATAACTTTTTGGAATCTTTTATAATTTTTTAGGATCTTTTAGATCCTTCTAAGATCTTCCAAGAAGTTCCAAGACCTTCAAGAACATTCTTTAGATGGATGTCTATGATATCACCTCTTCCTTTAGATCCAAGATTCTTAAGGAATAATAAAGCCAAAATTACTCAAAGGCATAAAAAACCAAAGATGTGCCTCATGGTCTTTGCAACATATTCTAGTTATATTTTATGAGTAAAAAATCTCATTGGTCTTTGTAACCAATAATAATGGCTAACATCCTTTACTTAAAACCAAGCTTATACTTTTGTATCTTCAATGTAAAAACATCCTTCAAATATCGCTTTTGGATGGCCTTTATGAGTAAGTTTTATTTCAATGATGATTACCACCAATCAACTATTAGGTATTTTTTGACATCTTTGTAGTTCAAACAATTCTTTCTCTTGAGGTCGATGATATAAATTATTTAGTTGGAATAGTCTAACTTACAAGGTGTCATTATTTTGACTATATATGATTAAATTAAATATAGTTTAATTAAAATAAAGATAATTTACTAAACATAAGATAAAATAGAATAGAATTGAATTTATTATTTATATTATAATTTGAAATTTTTATAATTATTTCTTTTTTTTTAATAAAAAATCCAAAAAACTTTAAGATCGTTATATTTATCCTTTTGGACTAGATGTCATAACAAATATTACTGAGCAATAGTTATATGTATTATCATTTTTAGTTTGGAAGAATATTATTGATAAAAATTTTGTATATTTTGAGATGCATTGACTGAATTTTGGACTAGCTTCTATGTTTTTTCACTAATAATATAACTGTGCTAATGTACAAAGTATTCCAACTATCTTTGCTTTAAATCAAATACTTCTTCTACCTCAAATTCTTTATGATTATCTATTTTAATATAAGGCACTGGTATTTGTATTTTTTCTAAAATGCTTGATTCTTCATAAGGTTCTAAAAGAGAAGTATAAAAAATATTATATATTTTTATAGATATTTATTATTCTAAACAATAAGTAAAAAAATTAATTTTCTTTTAAATAAAAAATGATTTAAACCTTTAATAGTCTAATTTGTTGTATAATTGGTTGGTCCTTATATTACGCCAAAGGAGCCATATTTTGTCACTAATATTGAAAGAAGGTTGTTCTTTTTTAAATCTATTTATTGTTGTTTTATATTGTTCTTGAGCTTTTTTAATTAAAATTTTATAGCTGAATATATCTCTATCAATCTTGTAACAAATTCTTTAGCATTGAATTATCAAATTTAGAAAGAAATAATATATCCAATTTGAGATGATATCTATAGTATAGAAAGGCATTTGGATACAAATTGGGATCTTTGATATGATATAATATCATCTAGCAATCCATGATATTGATAGATATTATCAATAAAGAGTTTGGCTATTTTTTCACATGTAATTATTTTCTTGCAAGGAATAAAATATATTGACTTGATAAATTGGTTAATGATCACAAATATGGAATTAAAAGAATTGGATGGTAGAAAATTTGTAATAAAATATATGGAAATAAAAGACCAAAGTTGTCTTAGAATAAATAATAATTGAAGAAGTCTGTATAGACAATGTCAATGATTCTTTGATTTAGATCATATATTATATGAAAGTACAAATCTATTAATAGTTTTACACATTTTAAGCCACCAAAAATCTTGAATTTTTTTTTTTAATATCTTATTGAATCTAAAATATCTAGTAGTAAGAAAGTCATGACATGCTTACAAAACACAAAGGCACATTGGTCCTTTAGGAATATGTAGACATTCTTTAAAATAAAAGAGGTGGTCTTCAAACTTAAATTTATTAGAATTATCTTCAATATTATTAGCATGTTATTTAATGTCCAAGATAAGAGGTTTTATAATCAATGTTGTATAAACTTAATCAAAAAGTGATTAAATTAAAAATAACATTGTAATTGCTCAAAGACAAATTGCTTGGATTTTAAAAATATTAATTTTTGTTGGCTATATGCTACTTCTCTTGTTTTTGGTGTAAGATATAATTTTCTAAACAAAAGATTTGACAACCCTTCTTATTTTTTAGATTGATATGTAATGTTGAAATCAAAATAGGATAGAGACATATTTTATCAAACTTGGCAATAATTTAAAATATGAGTCATCATAAATTATTTAAGATACTTATAATCTATATATATAATTATTAGATATAAAGCACTTTCAAAAAATGGTGCCATTCTTCAAAGAAATCTATAATAGCAAGGAATTCTTTAGTATATATTTCATAATTAATCTTAGCAGCTAAAAAATTCTTAGAATAAAATAAAATTAGATGAAGTTTCTTATCTTTTTGCTTTTATAATAGCTCAGCTTTTAGCGCAAAATCCAAGACATCAATTTCTATATAAAAAGCTTTTATAAAATCTGAATATACTAAGATATAGGCTATAATAAAAGTCATTTTAAAATCTTGAAAAGACTTCTCTACTTGAGGCCTCTATTCCAACTTATCCTTGCATGTCAACCAAGTAAATGTAGTAACTATTAAAAAATAATTTTTAATGAATATCTGATAAAAATTAGCAAATTTTAAAAAATATTGTATATCTTGCAATGTCTTAGAGATTGTATAATCTTTAATAACTTGAATCTTTTTTGGATCTATTAATGAATCTTTATTTAATATGATATATCTAAAAATTCTATATTTGTCTGATAGAATAGACATTTCTCTAATTTGATATATAAATTTGTATCTTTTAATTTTTATAGAACTAATCTTATATATTTTTTTATGTTCTTCAAGATTTTTTGAATAGAACAAAATATCATTAAGGTAGCAAATAAAAAACTTATCTAAAAACTCTTGAAAGACATCATTCACCAAGTATTGAAATATAATTGGTACATTTGTTAGATTAAAAGATATGACATTATACTCAAAATGCCCATATCTTGTCTAAAATGCCATCTTCTATTTGTCCTCTTTTTTCATAGGTACTAAATTATAAGCTCCACAAAAGTCAATCTTTGTGCAGATCTTTGCTTGATTCAGTTGTTTAAAGAGTCTTAATATCAATGGTAATGGATAATGATTTTTTACCATTATCTTGTTTAAATTCTAATAATCATTGCACATTTATAAGTATCTATCCTTCTTCTTTACAAAAAGTATAGGTGCTTCAATAAGTAATTTTAAATATCAAATAAAATTATTAGAAAGATTTTTATTAATATATTCTAGTAAAAATATTAACTTTATTTGCAAAAAATTATATATTGGTCCAAATGGCAATTGAGCTTCTTTTTGCAATTCTATGGTACAATCATACAATTGATATTCTAATAGCATATTTATATTTTTTTTTTCTAAAATATCCTTGAAATCTTGGTATTAAATTAGAATATCTTATAAAACTTATTTAATTGATTTTTTAAAATTAGAGTAGCATATATCACAAATATAGCATCATTCTTTGTTTCTTATATAAAAATATTAGCTTCAAAAAATAAAAGATATATATATATATATATATATATATATATATATATATATATATATATATATATATATATTTTGATGTTTTGATCTTGAAGAAATATTGTGTAGATTCCAATTAATATCATGATTATGTAACTTAAACCAATGAAGTCCAATAACAATAAGATTTATAGAATATTAAATAATATTAAAGATAATATGGAATACTTGATCTCCTAATAGTACTTACAATCATTGTGTTTCTTCAATAACATCCTTCAATATAAGTACTTGTCCATCAATGACTTTAATAGATGGAAGATTAATCTTCTTTACCAATATTGAATCATACTTAGGTGTAAAATCTTTATCCATAAAACATGTTGAGGTTCCAATATTTAGAAGGGCTTTAATAAAAATCTCATAATTTAAAGTTTTTATATGAACAAGAAATGTAAAATAAGATGTAAGATTTGGAAGTAAAAAGAGATTTTTTTTTATAATTAAAATTTGATGGTATCCAATTGTATAGTCTTTACTAAAATTAAATATCTTTATTTTTTAATTTAACTAATTTTGGAATTGATGTCATATTTTATACCTTAAATCTCTTATACTTGTTTGAAAAATTTGTTGCTTTGTAATAAGGCTTTTTTTAATATAAACATAAATTTTTATATTGACATTTTTTTATTTTATTTTATTTGTGTTAGTAGCTTAAATTGACTTGTATCAATCTGAATAGGTTCAACAATTGTTGAATGCTTCTTTGATATTCTTAAAGAAATGACAATTGTATCATAATAATTATTACCAAAAATCTAATATCTTTCTTGATGCAATTCAAATAGGCATTTGTTGCAAGTAATAGCTTGAGATATGAGTCCTTCTAAATTATCAATTTAAGGCATTATAATCAATAAATTCTTTATATTATCTTTTAAACCATATTGAAATTAAGTCATAAATGTCTTAATATTTTAATTAAAGTTATATATAAGTTATTAAAATTTTATAGCATAAATTGATTCTTATTGCAAGTTTTGAATCTTCCTTTTTGCCACCCTTTTTCAATTATAATTTCCAAATGCAATAATAAATATCTCCATAAAAGCCATTAAATTATGTAATATTGGAATTTTTTTTTTAATAATAAAATAAATCATAAACGAGTACTTTTTGATAAAAGAGTATCTATAAAATCAACTTGAATAAATCCATCAAGATAACAAAAATGATATAAGTATAAGTAGAATTGTACTTCTTGTACAAAGTCTCAAAAATTATATCTTATTTGTATTGATAAGACTAAAATGTATAAAAAGTGGTAACTTGAAATATGTCGATGACATCACTTCCCTTTCTAGTAATGAGTTCTATAAGAAATCCAAGTGTTTTGATGAACAAATCACATGTGTAGGAAATCTAAAATTTGTCAAAGTAGAAAAGCTTTTGTCCTTTATTTTTCGATAACCAATTCTATAGGATCCTTACAATGGCATTAATAGCTTTTGGATATAGCTTTTATTATACCAATGTCCCATCCAAGAATTTGCTCTTTATTGCAATCTTCAAAACATAATCTGAACATAATTTTTGGATCAACTAGAATCATCCTTCCAACCTGAAGGAATATCACCAAAGCTTGAACATTTGAATGAAGATTCTTGTGATGAAGCCATACCTCCAAAGATTTCAAATGTGACCTTATTTGGTATTGGAATACTTTTTCTTCACCTTGTCTATGTTCTTTGAATCTAGTGGATTGTGAAAGTTACAATGATTCACTAGGCGTTTGTATGACAAAAAGGTCTTTTAATTCTTATTTTTGTAAGTCCTTCAAAATGTGAAGATTTGACATAATAGCTAATAAGCTTTTAGTAGGATCTATTCTATCTTAGAAAAAAAAACTATATACAAATGAAGGTCTTGGTGTGGTTCTTTCCCTTTTATAGTGGTATTCTGCTATTAGAAGATAAGCATCATTTAGAAACCAAGATATGTTGATATCCACAAATTTTTTAATGATGATTGAATCTAGATTTTTTAAGATATTATTGATAGAATTTATGAACTTTTTCAAGTATATTTTTAAGATTATCTAAAGTTTTTTATCTTCTTTTGCTAATTCTATAGTCCTTCCAATGGATGAAATATTCTAATTATCCATGTCTTATATATAAATCCAATATTTAATCTACTTTGTATTCAAGCTCTTCATTGATTTCAATTAGAATTGGTGGTAGAAGAGCTCTTCCAACAATACTTAATTTATAATAGATTTCTAAAAGTGAGATATAAAAAATTGGATGAATGCGTATGCTACTTGATAGTTCAAGATAGAAATTTATTGGATTTACTTGATGGAGAATTGTAAATGATCCAAATCTTTAATAATCTAACTTTTGTGATTGTCAATTTGGTTATATATTTTGTCAAAGTAGTCAGACATGATTTCCTATCTTGAACTTTTGTTGGCTCTTGTAATGGATATTTGTATAGTCTTTATATTGGACTTAAACTATTGTCACAGACACAAATTATAGACTTGAAGTCTAAATAAGAAGTTCAAGAAGAATTGGCAGGAACTTGATTAATATCACAGACACAGAATATAGACTTGAAGTCTAAACAGGAAGTTCAAGAAGAACTGGTAGGAACTGGATTAATCAGATGACTACAAAAACAACACCAAAGAGGTGAGCTAGAGCTCCAAGAGATGTGTTGTCGAGACTGAAGAACTCTTCAACCTCGACTCCAATATATACTCCTACCTAGGAAGCTTCTCAAGCAGCTTCCTCCAACTAGGGAGCTTCTTAAATAACTTCTACTAACTAGGAAGATATTAGAAGGCTCTGGAAGGTTCTAGAGAGTTCTAAGAAACTTCTAGAATATTCTAGAAGGTTCTAACAAGTATGTCCTTGACACTAGGAAGATATTAGAAGGCTCTGGAAGGTTCTAGAGAGTTCTAGGAAACTTCTAGAATGTTTTAGAAGGTTCTAACAAGTATGTCCTTGACATCACCTCCTCCTCTAGCTTCGAGGTCTCCGAGAAGCCATTTGAGATGTATACTCACAAATGTAGGAAATCAAAAATTTGTCGCATAGTCTCTGTAATATACTCCAGCTGTTGTTCACGAGGCAGATGATTCATGGATCCTTGTAGCCACCGATAATGACCAATACCTTCTACTTGACACCATGCTTGAACTTCTGTATCTTCATTGTAGAAACGACCTGAAAATATCGCTTTGCCACTACTTGTATGAGCTGGTTCAACTTCAAAGACAATTACAAGTCACTCGCTATTTGGTATTCTTCGACGTCTTCTTGGCTCTTCTGATTCTTCGTCTCGAGGTCGACGTCGCGAGCTATTCGATTGAGATGGTAGCACGAGTACAATATCTACATTCTTACTAGCCATATCTAAATACACATTGATATTAGATATCTTGATATTATGAAATATAACAAGTTATTTTTTGATGAGACCTGGATCCCTTTTCTATTTATTTCTCCAGAGAAGGCTTCATCTTCACGCTTCGTTAATGACCAGTTTTTGGTTTATTAGGATATCATCGATGGAATTCCCATATCTTTTGAGATGCATTGGCAAGATTTTCGACCGGTTCCCATGTTCTTTCATTAATATCGTAGCCGCTCCAATGCACAAAGTACTCTAATTTATTCAATCTTTGCCGTGAATCTAGTATCCTTTCCACCTCATATTCTTCATTGTTTTCAATTTCTATACTAGGTAGTGGACATTGCACTCTTTCAGGATAAGACGATTCTTGATAAGGCTCTAACAGAGAAACATGAAAGACAGGATATACCTTCATAGCAGTTGGTAATTCTAAGCGGTATGCCACAGGATTGATCTGCTTCTAGATAACAAATGGTCCCAATCTCCGGTAGTTCAACTTATCACATGGCCGCTTGGTCTTGATATTCCATCAAAGTAGCCATATTTTATCTCCAATCTTGAAATTAGATGCCTGATTCCAAAATTTATCCGCGGATGCTTTGTAAGACTCTTGTGCAATTTGCAATTGAAGCTTCAATGTGGTTTGAAGCTCCGATAGCTGTTGCACCAATCCTTTAGCTGCTGGGTTGTTATTCGCTGACGGACTCAATAGATCAAGCTTTAGATGGTACCCATAGTTGGAAAAGAATGGTGTTTTCTGAGTCGACCCATGAAGGGTGTTGTTATATGCAAACTCGGCTAGTAATAGATATGCAGTCTAATCATCTTGTTGATAGTTGATGCTACATCCTAAATACTGTTCTAAAACTTGATTCATCCATTCCGTTTGGCTGTCAGTTTGAGGATGGAATGCCGAAGAAAGCTTGATGTCCACCTTCAATATTTTAAAAAAAAATATCTCCAAAACTCTGATACAGATTGGATTCCTCGATCCGACACGATATCATCTGGTAGACCATGATATCGATACTCATTATCAAGGAAGAGCCTTGTTGTATCTTCGCTTCATGATGTCTTCTTGCAAGGGATAAAATGTGTCATCTTTGTAAGTCAATCCACCACAACAAAGATGCTGTCAAATGAATTTGATGGTGGCAGATCTGTAATAAAGTCCATGGAAACTGAAGACCATGGACGACATAAAATGGGCAATGGCTGTAGAAGTCCACAAGGGCGATGTCGAGGGTTCTTAGATCTTGAACAAATATCACAAGAGAGGACAAAATCTTTCACATCCTTCCACATTTGGGGCCACCAAAAATCTCGGGCAATGAGTTCCAAGATATTGTTGAATCCGAAATGTCCCGCAGCTGAAAAGTCATGACGAGATTGAAGGACTTGAAGTCGTGTTGGCCCTTTTGGGATATACAGCCGCTTCTCAAAGTATAAGAGATCTCTTTCAACCTTGAACTTGTCATCATTGATACGCTGCTTAATATCAAGGACTATTGAATCTTCAATGGTCGCAGCACGTACCTAGTTGAGGAAGTCAGCATCAATTGGCACCACAGCAGCACAAATCCTGAATTGCTCTGGCTTTAATAATGTTGTACACTGTTGATCAAGCGCTGCTTCTCTAATCTTTGGCACAAGATATGATCTTCTTGATAAGGCATCGGATAGTCCTTGCTGCTTTCCAAGCCGATAAGTAATAACGAAGTCAAATATAGATAGCGATATATTCCATCGAGCTTGATGACGGTTTAGAACCCGAGCAGACATGAAATATTCTAGATTCTTGTGATCCGTATATACAGTCACCAGATGCACAGCTCCTTCGAGGAAGTGACGCCATTCTTGAAAAGAATCCACTATAACAAGGAGTTCCTTATGATGAATCTCGTAGTTGATCTCAGCCACAGAAAACTTTCGTGAATAGAATGCAAACGGATGAAGCTTATTGTCGATGCCCATTTGTAAAAGTATGGCTCCTAAAGCAAAATCCGAAGCATCGGTTTCTAAATAGAAAGCCTTTACAAAGTTTGGATGTACCAAGATTGGAGCCGTAGTAAATGCCATTTTAAGATTTTGAAATGCTTTTTCTGCTAGAGGTCCCCATTCCAACTTATCTTTACATGTTAATCAAGTGAGTGGAGCAGCAACTTGAGAATAATTCTTGATGAAGATTTGATAGAAGTTAGCAAAGCCGAGAAAACATTGTACGTCTCTAACTGTCTTTGGAACTTCCCAAGACACAATTGCTTCCACCTTCTTGGGATCCGTCTTCAAGCCTTCTATAGTCGCAACAAATTCTAAAAATTCCATCTCTGTTTGGTGAAATAAGCACTTCTCCAACTTGGCATAGAGTCCTCGCTCGGGTAGTTTTTCGAATACCAAACAAACGTGCTTCTTATGCTCTTCTTCATTCTTAGAAAATATTAAGATATCATTCAAATAAATGATAACAAAATTGTCTAGATATTCTCAAAAAATATCATTCATCATGTATTGAAAAATCGTTGGAGCATTGGTAAGACCAAATGGCATGACATTATATTCAAAATGACCATACCTTGTACGAAAAGCTGTCTTCCATTCGTCTCCTTTTTTGATTCGCACAAGGTTGTAAGCTCCCCTTAGATCAATCTTTGTAAAGATCTTTGCACATCCAAGTTATTCCAGAAGACTAGAGATCAAAAGTAATGGATAGCGATTCTTCTTTGTCACCTTGTTGAGACCTCGATAGTCCATGCACATCCATAGTGAGCCATCCTTCTTCTTCATAAATAAGATTGGTGCACCAGCTGGCCATTTTGAATGAAAAATGAAAGATATAATGAACTTTTACGTCGCTGCTGTATTGTGATTCCATCTCATGAGAAGGTGACAATAAAAGGTATTGTGCTCCTTCTCAATTCTATGGCAATAATCATATGGTCAATGTTCTCATAGCATGTCAAGATTCTTCTTAACAAATGAAACACGCCTTTCAAAAAGAAATCAGATTGCTTTTCTTGCAGATTCCTACTATTGGACAGCTTTCCCCGCTTGATCGAGAGCCATTGCCTGGGCGAGACGTCGAGTACGAACAATTCCGGTCTTTTTTGCCTCTAGTTTCTTAAGTGCAAGATGAGATTCATAAAGTTCATAAAATTGAAGAATTTACATAAAAACATACTTTATTAACCCTAACATATTATGCCTGTAGAAAACCGCCCTCAATTTTGTCCATAAATCCTAGGATATCACATCAATTGAAGCAAAATTTAGCTACAAGGTACTTAAGAGAGTAAAGAAGCAAATCCCATAAACCTTTTGATTATAGCTCATGTAATTAGAGAGAACCATGTTGTCAAAGTAATCCCTCCATACTGCCTTTGATTCTGGACCCCCTTTGCTTCACATCTTCATTGCTCTTCATTAAAGAAGACCTAAGTGCTGAAATTTGGTAGGCTTATAGCTTGTATCATGTTGTAAACACCTTCCAAATATTGCTCCAAAAGTCTTCTCCAAACTTGAGTTATAGATTCCATCCTTCTTCTTTAATTTTGCCTTCTAACAACTCTGGATCTGACCACAACATTCCTCATAACTCCTCGAATATAACTCCAATAGCAATCAGATTTTACACAACTTAAAAGACTCATATATCTACAAATCCCAACAAATTTTACTCAAAATACTACTCTGATCACAAAGTTATGCTCTCTCAAACTTCACTGATTTGGAGATAGACCCCTGTCACTTTGAAAGAGCATAACATTTTATTTATAAGACTAATGAGTATCAAACTTACACTCATCTCTTCCTTAACTTACATAGATCATGTCTATCAAATTTCACACTCAAATTCGTCTCCTAAATCTCTTTATACCCAAAAAAACCCACACACATGCACTGCCCATACAAACCCTCAACCCTACCTTCACTCTATTTCTCTTTTCATTCAAACCGGTTACAATTTCACTCATAACTCTTTGCTTAGAGGTCATATTGACTTGAGATTTTGACACAAAGTAGTTAACTCTATAAGGAACAAAAACCCAACAAATTTCGCCATTAAAGTCTAAGTGGTTTCCAAGAACCAAGGCCCGAAATTTAATAACCCTCTCTACCCTAGTCTTAAACACCTGCAACTTTCACGACTCATATCTCCCTTGATACTTAATGAAAAGACATGAGAATTGTTTTTATGAGTTCCTTATCTTGTCTACTACAAACCTACAAAAACTCGCACCTAAAATCCTCTCTAAGCTTCTGCTACATACAAAAACGTATACTGCCTATCAAAAAGAAACCCTATCTCTCCAAAAAAACTCTCCTCCTTCTTCTTCACGACCCTTCCTTGTCATCTCCCTCCTGGTCTTCTTCATCCTCTTGGTCAAAAAGACCTCTTAGCCCATGTCTTTTCCACTTCTTCAACCTTTTTTTTTTACTAACTTGAAGAAATTTCACTTTTCAAGGTAAATTTCTATTGTAACTTCTTACTACTAATTTTCTATCAACCTTTCTTTTAATCTTAATTTTTTTATTTTAATGTATTCTTTTATGTTTTTCACACTATGTTTTGATTTACAACATGACACCATATAAATGACCAATGGTGTGCCTTCCTTACATGATCTTACAAACATTCTTACTTTAATGAACAAGGATTTTTTGGTTTAGGATCTTCTTCCAGGCTTGTCCTCAGGTTGTTCTATGAGAAATGTTCTCCTACGCAACTTCCAATCTATGGATGGATTATATTTTTCCAACCAAGAAAGACCAAGAATAATAGGATTTGACGGGGTGCTAATAATGTTGAAAACAATATAACTATTGTGGTCTTTAAATGTCACTTCTATAGGTTTTGATTCATGGGTGACACTACCAGATAATAAAGGTTGTCCATCTATTACTTCTATGTGAACAGGTTTGAATTTTTGTACTAAGGGAATTTTGTGACGCTTAGCAAATTCTTGGTCTAAGAAACAAGCAGATGCTCCTGAATCTAATAAGGTTAAGGTTTTTACTTTTTTAGGACCAAAAGACAAAGGAATTATAAAACAACGGGCAAGTTGAGTAGAAAGAGAGGAACCTGGTTTTGATTTGTCCAGCTGCACGGTTCCTATTGTGACTGGGCATCCTCGTTTTCCTGAACAAACGCACCTCTATTCTTGATGCTGCGTCTATTTTGCTTCTTCGGACAGTTTCCAACTCTATGGCCTTCTCCACCGCAATAAAAGCACAAACCTTTCTCCATACGCTGCTTCTTTTCTTCTGGAGTAAGGGATTTGATACGTACTGCATCAATCTGTATGTCCTCTGTCTCTGCTTGTGAATTTAGACTACTTGCCGATATAATTGCGCCGCGATGACTTATATATTGTCTGAAGCGTTGGTCTTGGCGATATTGAAATAGGCGGTTATTGCACTTTACAGCTTGGCTAATGGCTTTGTTGAGCGTTCGTGGATCAGGAAGAGATAATAATAAATCCTTCACGTCATCCCTTAGACCCTAATAGAATTGGCTCATCAATGCTTCTTCATCCCAATTGATGTCGCATACCAATTGCCTGAAAGTCGATGCATAGACTGATGCAGAGCGAGTCCTTTGTCGTAGTGATCGAATTTTTGTTGTAGCCCACCAAGCCTTGTCATGCTCGCCAAATGCTTCCGCAAATGCCTCCAAAAAAGTCTCAAAGTTGTTCAAAATTGGTGATCCTTTTTCAAATAGAGGAGCAAACCACGATAGAGCTTGTCTCGTAAGCAAAGTTCTAACCAATCCAACGCGTGATTCCTCCGTCAGATAACGTTCGGGTTGTAGAGCTGTTATTAATTTGATTTGATTGATGAAACCTTGAAACTTGGAATGTGTGCCATCAAACTTATTTGGAAGGCTAATTCGAGGTTCCTTTTGTTGTGGAAGTAATAGTTGTTGTTGAACCACAGGTAAAGCTACTTCTTCTGGTGTAGAAGCTCGAGGCTGATGAAGCCCAGATTGTGCTATTCCAGATGCTCCATCATTATGAAGTCTTGTAAAGACTCCTTCCATCATCGTAGTTCTCTGTGATAACATAGCAAGAGCATTCATAATGGCGTCCATCTTGGACTCCAAACTTTCACTCATATTAATGTCTTGACCTCCAACCATTCTAAGAGAAAGGAAGTAATTGTTTCTATAAGGAGGAAATATTGGTTTAGAAGAGGGTACTCCGCAACCTCTAAAACGCCTTAAGACCTTCAAAAAGAGGGGTAATCCACTCTCTCCAAGAAGAATAAGACTCCAATATTATGACAAAAAGATATCAGTTTAGAGGAGGGTAATCCGCATCCTCTAAAATACTAGTGTACCTTCAAGAAGAGGAGTAATCCACACTCCAACAAGAAGGAACTAACTCTGATATCCAAGGTGAGAGTAGTCTCGATAAACTGTCACGGACACAAATTATAGACTTGAAGTCTAAACAAGAAGTTCAAGAAGAATTGGCAAGAATTGGATTAATATCACGGATACAGAATATAGACTTGAAGTCTAAACAGGAAGTTCAAGAAGAATTGGCAGGACTTTGATTAATCAGATGACTACAAAAACAACACCAGAGAGATGAGCTAAAGTTCTAAGAGATGTGTTATCGAGACTGAAGAACTCTTCAGCCTCGACTCCAATATATACTCCTACTTAGGAAGCTTCTCAAGCAGCTTCCTCCAACTAGGGAGCTTCTCAAGCAGCTTCCTCCAAGTAGGGAGCTTCTCAAGCTACTTCTACTAACTAGGAAGATATTAGAAGGCTCTGGAAGGTTTTAGAGAGTTCTAAGAAACTTCTAAAATATTCTAGAAGGTTCTAACAAGTATGTCCTTGATAACTATTTGAAGTTGGAATTTTAATTCTTCATAGATGGCCCTTAAGTAAGTAAGATTTTCTACAATAAGACTTTCTATATTTTTAATTTGGAATGGATTTATTCTAGGATAGTATCCATAGTTTGAGAAGAATAAAATTTTCTTTGTCAAAAAATATTCAATATTATTATATGCAAACTTGGCCAATGATAAAAAATCCATCCAATCATCTTGTTGATAATTTATATTACAATAAAGATATTGTTCTAATATTTGATTCACTCATTTTGTTTGACCATTGATCTAAGGATAATAAGCTAATAAAGATTGATCTTAACTATCAAAAGTTGAAATAATCCTTTCCAAAAATTTGATACAAATTGTAATCCTCTATTTAAAATAATGTCACTTGGAAGGCTATGTATTCAATACATCTTATTAATAAAAAACTTGATTGTTTCCTCCTTAGAAATAACTTTATTGCTTATGATTAAATGTGCAATTTTTGTAAAATGATCTACCATAACAAAAATTGAATCTTTGCTATTAGAAATATGAAGATCTGTAATAAAGTCCATAGATAATGATTGCTATGGATCTTTAGAAACTAGAAGTAGTTAGAGAAGTCCACATGATTGGTGTCTTGGGACCTTTTATCAAAGACACAAGAATACAAAACCATAAACTTGAATTAAAAAGAGGTTTTAAGAAGAAACTAATAAGAACTTGAATTATTTCAATGAATACATGAATAACACCAAAAAAAAAAATTAGAATTTCAAAAGATGCATTGTTGAGACTGAAGAACTCTTCAACCTCAATTCCAATATATATCCATGTTAAAGAAGCTTCTTGAACAACTTCCATCAAACTAAGAAGCTTCTTGAGCAACTTCTACCAATTTGGAAGCTTTTCAAATTCTTTCTATTAATTATGAAGCTTCTTGAGCTACTTCTACTAACTAAGAAGTTTGTCAAGTGACTTTGATTAACTAAAAAATCTCTAGAATGTTCTAGAAGTTTTTATAAACTTCCAAAGTACATGTCATTAATATCACCTTTTTTTCTAGTGACAAGCTTCAAGAAGAACTCATACTTTTAGAAATCTTCTTATATATGTAAAAAATTAAAAATATATTGTACCAATTCAATTATATATTCTATTTTTCATTCTTGGATAATAAGTTCTATTGGTCCTTGAAGAAATTGCCTATGGCTTTGAGCTAATACCTCCATTGTTGAAACATCCTATTTAAAGATCTGATCTTCATTGCAACCTTTAAAACATCCTCCAAATAAGATCTCAGACTTGAGGGATTCACCTTCCCAAACTCAAGCAATATCACTAAAGCTCGAATATTAGAATTGAGACTTGCATAGTTGGATGTTGCTTCTAATGGCTCCAACTATAGTTGTATTTAGCGCTGAAATATATTATCATCACTTTACTTAATCAAAGGCTATAAAAACCATACAAATTCATTTAAAGCTTGCGTAGCAAGTGAATCTTCTTAATCTTATTTTATTAAATTTTTCAACACTTGAAGATTTGATATAATAACTGACTTGCTTCTACAATTCTATTCTATCTTGGAACAAATGACTGCATATTAATAAAGGCTTTGATTTGACTCTCCCTCTCTTATAGATATTCTTTGAATTCAATCTTTATCAAGAAGTTATCATCAAATACATTTGAGTTTATAGAAATAGAATCAATAATAATCTTATACTTTTTGAGGTGTATTGATAAGATTTTTGGTTGATTCCTATGTACGCTCATTGATATTATAGTCGCACCAATAAATAAGATATTCTAATTTACTCCTTCTTTGCTATGAATTAAGCACCTTTTTTATCTTGCATTTTTTATAATTTTTTATTTTAATACTAGGTGGTCATTGTTGTATTCTTCTCAAAGTATATGACTCTTTATAATACTCCAAAAGAAATATATGAAAAATTAGATGTACCTTCATAAAAGATGGTAGTTTCAAGCAATATGCTATTGAATTAATTTGCTTTTAGATAGAAAATGATCATAACCTCTAATAGTCCAACTTATTCCATAGTTGCTTAGTTTTGATGTTTTTTCAAAGAAGCCATATTTTATATCCAATATAAAAAGCAGGTGGTTGATTCTTGAATTTATTTTGTATATTTTTTGTAAATAACTTGAGCTGCTTGCAATTGCAGCTTCAAGGTTGTTTGATATTACAATAGATGTTGAGCAAATCCTTTGGCTATTGGATTATTATTCTTTAGTATATTCTATAGATCAAGCTTCAAGTGATATCTATAGTTGGAATAAAATGGTGTTTACTGAATTGAGGCATGAACAGTGTTATTATATATAAATTCCATTAATAGTAGATACAAGACCTAATTGTCTTGTTAATAGTTGATATTGCATTATAAATACTACTCTAAAATTTGGTTAACTCATTTTATTTGGCTATCAATTTGAGGATAGAAAGTCAACAAAAATTTAATAACTACCTTCAATATTTTAAAAAAGAATATTCAAAACTTAGATATAAATTGGAATCTTTGATTGGATATGATTTCATTTGATAGGCCATAATATCAATATATACATTGGTAAAAAAGAGCCTTTTTGTTTCTTCACTAGAAGTAGTCTTTTTATAAGGAATAAAATGAGTTGTTTTTGTGAGTTAATCAACGACTATAAAGATTTTATCCAATTAATTGGATGGTAGTAGATTTGTGATGAAATCCATCAAAATAGAAGACTATGACCATTAAAGAATAGGCAAGGATTGTAAAAATCCATAAGAGCAATGTCGAGGATTCTTAGACCTTAAATAAATATCATAAGAGAGTACAAAGTCCTTTACAACCTTTCACATTTGAGATCACCAAAAACCTCGGGAAATAAGTTTCAAGGTCTTGTTAAATCCAAAGTCACACACAATTGAAAAGTCATAGCAAAATTGAAGAATATATAATTGAGTTGGTCCTTCTGAGATATACAAATGTTCTTTAAAATATAGAAGGTCTTCTTCAAACTTGAACTTGTCAATATTTTCATCAAGACGATCTCTGATATCAAGGGCTAAAGCATCATTTATCAAGGATATGAAGCATAAAAGAAGAATATACTAATGTATTCTTATGTCACTTAAAAAAATTGAAAATCATTCAAAGATGGAATAATATTAAAACTAGAATGACTATTGCTAAAAGCAAGAAGATTAGAGACTCTTGAAATAAGACTAAGAACAAGAAAGGCATTGAGAAGAGTGAAGAAGGCTTTATTTTTATTTCTATATATATTATCTACCTAAGAGCTACATGGCGATATTTTATAAGATCTCCAATATGTATTTAATTTGCAAGACATGTGTCAAACTTGCAAGACAAGTTTCTTACAAGTGCGCCATGTACTTAGTTTGTTCCATAAGCTACCAACAAGTAGAACATGTGGCTAACTTGTTAGCCAATTTTTTAATCTATCAATCACCTAAAGATATGCTAAAAGATAAAATTATGTCTATAAAGCTTCTAAAAAGTTTTTTTATAAGATATTAATAAATTAAATTATTTTTATTTACTTCTATCTATCCATATTATCTAAATAATTAATAGAGTAAATCTTATGTCTATAACATCCTCCCTTCTAGAGATGAGTTCCATGTAGAGTGGTGATTATATGTTAAAGAAGTCCAAGATGCGCCAAATTATATTTGCCACATATTTTGATCTTTATTCCTTTTGAAGGTAGTTGATAGATCCTCTCAATCATTGATAGTGTTTGATACTAGGATAGAAGGACTACCTTAATATTTGATCATTGTTGAGGTCTTCATAACTTTTCTCAAAGAAAATATTTGGAACACTATCAAGAATAGTTCATACTTCTAAAAGTATCACCAAACAATGGAAGTCTCTTCTAAGCTTGTGATATCAAACATGTTGTATTTTGCCATAAACTCAAAAAAGAACATGTCGTTCTTAAGGATCTTCATTTCTACTTTGTCATCTTAAAGATTGTGACAATCATAATATTTTATCCGGTAATTTAGCAAATGATAGCTCTTGAGCTAAATTTGCTAGTTGTTGATTCTACATTTCTTTAACACTAAAATCTAAAGAAATAACAAACAATGGTATAAGATAGAATAAAATCTCTATTGAATCCGCTTTGCTTTATAACAAAGATTTTTTTATTTCTTTATCTTAATTTTGATAGATGTTATTGATGAAAGTGTATTGATTTTAATTTATGCATTTGCTAGATTCTTGAATGGCTCCCATGTGTATTTACTAATATCATATTTGCATCAATATATAAGATATTCTAACCTATTTCGACATTGCCTCGCATCTAAAATCTCTTTTACTTCAAATTCTTTATTGTTGTCCACTTTTATAAAAGACGGTGGCATTTATCTTTTTCTTTGTATATTTGCTATCTTATATGATTTAAGCAAAGTGTGTAGAATATAAGATGGATCTTTATAGACTCCAATAGATTTAATGAATAAAGAATTAAATTGACTTGTTCACAAATCAAAAACGGATCAAGTCTCCAATAATCTAGCTTGTTACATGAACAAATAGTCTTAATATTACGACAAAGTAACCACATCTTATCACCCACCTAGAATTGGAGTTATTTTTTATGATAAACATCTATATTGGTGTTTTGTTATTTTTGAGCTTTTTTTAATTGTACCTTCATTGCTGCATGTAGTTTTGACAATTGATTTGCTAAGTCTTCTACCATAAGATTGTCAACTTTTGAGAAGTCAAGTATATTAAATCATAGATGATAACTGTAATTAGCTAAAAAAAATATTTTTTGAGTAGAAGAATATATTGAATTATTGTAAACAAACTCTACTAATGAAAAAAGAGTTGTCTAATCGTCTTGATGATAATTGATAATTTACCCTAAATATTATTCTAAAACTTGATTTATATATTTTGTTTATTTATTAATTTAAAAATAGACTAAAAATAGTTTTATATCTACCTTTAATATCTTAAAAAAGATTTTTTAAAATTTTGATATAAATTGTGTTCTTCTATCTTGTATAATATTCCTTGATAATACATAATAGTAATAGATGTTATCAAGGAAGAATTTGGTTGTTTCTTCACCTATGATAGATTTTGTATAGAGTATAAAATGTACCATATTTGTGAAATAATCTACAATCACAAATATAGAATCATATAAATTTGAATTTGATAGATCTATGATAAAATTTATAGAAATATAAGACCATAGCTATTTCAATATAAATAAGAGCTGGAGCAATTGATAAGGTCATTGATGAGGAGTTTTTAATCTTAAATAAACATCATATGATTTCACAAATTTTTTATTTATCTTTCACATTTGAAGCCACTAAAAATCTTTTGATATTAGCTCCAAAATCTTGTTGTACCTAAAATGGCTTGCTACAGAGAAGTTGTGACAAGCTTCAAGAGTATATGATTGTACTTTTCTTTTTGGAACATTTAAGCATCCCTCAAAATAGAATAAATTATTTTTAAATTTGAACTTGGAAGTATTATTGAATTTAGATGAATTATTTTGAATATCATGAATAAAAGAATCTAAAGACATACTTGACTGGACTTGTTTAAGAAAAGTTGAATTAATAGTGAATATTGATTTCATTGCTTAAAGATGAAATTACTCTAATTTTAAGACGATCATTCTTTGTTGATCAAAAGCTAAATCTCTATTTTTTGGTGTAAAATAAAAATGTCTAGAAAAAGTATTGGACAGGCCTTCTTATTTTCTTAGCCGATAGGTAATAATGAACTTGAATCTTGACAAGAACATGTTCCAACAAGCTTAATGACAATTCAATACATGTGTTGATTTGAAGTATTCAAGATTCTTATGATTTATATATATAGTGACTAGATTAGAAGTGGCTTTTAGATAGTGATGCCATTCTTAAAAAGAATCCACAATTACAAAAAGTTCTTTATCATAGATTTCATAGTTGATCTTTATTACTAAAAATTTCATAGAGTAGAAAGCTATTAGGTGGAATTTGTCATCTACTTCCATTTGTGATAATACTACGTTTATAGTGAAGTCTAATGTATTTATTTTTATAAAAGATGCCTTAAAAAAATTGACGCAATATAAGATTGTTGCAAAAATAAAAGCTATCTTCATAGCTTCAAATGATGCTTCTCCTTCTCTACTCTATTTAAGTTTGTCCTTACAAATTAAGGGTGTAAGGAGAACTGCAACTTGAAAAAAAATTTTGATAAAGATTTGATAGTAATTGACAAATCTTAAAAAATATTGTACATCTTTTATTGTTTTTGGAATCTTCCAATCCATGATTGTCTAGACTTTCTTAGTATCTATCTTGAGACCATCATTCAAAATGATGTATCTTAAAAAGTTAACTTAAGTAGTATGAAATACACACTTTTCCATTTTGACATATAATCTTACATCTCTAAATTTTTTTCAAGGCCACAAATTGAAACAGATATATAAATTAGTAAAAACTATGTCAAAAAAAAAATAACAAAATAGAAATAAGGGAATATGTATACTTAAGAAGAAATTGGAATGACTATTTCCAAAGACTAGAAAATACAAGAGACTCTTGAATTAGACTTGAAGTAAGAAAAGAATTGACAAGAGTGAAGAAGGTTTCACTCTTGTCTCTATATATACTATCTATCTAAAAATTACGTGGCGGCATTCTATAGGACCTCCAACACATGTCTAATTTGTAAGACATATATTAAACTTTGCAAGACAAGTTTCCTATATGTGATCCATATACTTAACTTGTTCCTTAAGCTACCAACATGTGCAACACATGGCTAACTTGTTCTATAAGCTACCAATATGTACGACATATGGCTAGCTTATTAGCCAAGTTTCTAACCTATCAATTACCTATAGACATGTATAAAGGTGATTCCATATCTATAAAGCTTTTAGGAAGCTTTTCTATAAGATGTTATCAAGTTAACTTATTTTTATCTATTTTTATCAATTTATATTAATTCGATAATTATTGGAGTAAATCTTATGTTTGTGATATTATTCCCCCTTCAAGGGGCAAGTTCCACAAGGAGCAATGATTACATGTTAAAGAAATCTAAAATACATTGAATTGTGCTTATCACTTATTTTAATCTTTATTCTCTTTGAAGGTAGTTGATAGGTCTTTTCAGCCATTAATAGTGTCCCATACTACGGCAAGAGGACCACCTTGTTATTTGATCATTGTTAAGGCCTTTGAAACTTCCTTCAAAGAAAATATTTGGAACACCATCAAGAGTAGTTTCTACCTCTAAAAGTATTAACAAACATTGAAAGTCTCTTTCAAGGTCGTGATACCAAATACGTTGTATTTCACCATCAATCTAAACAAAAACATATTATTTTTGAAGGTCTTCATCTCTATTCTATCGTCTTAAAGGTTATAATAGTCATAATGTCTTGTCTAGTAAATCAACAAACAAAAGCTCTTGAATTGAATTTGTTAGTTGTTGATGTTCCATTTCTTTAGTACAAATAAATTCAAAAAAATAACAAACAATAATACAAGATAGAATGAAACCTCTATAGAATTTGCTTTACTTTATAGCAAAGATTTTTTTGATTCTTTACCTTGATTTTGACAATTGTTATTGATGAAATGTATTGACTTTTATTGATATATTTGCTAGATTCTTAAATGGCTCCTATGTATATTTACTAATATTGTACTTGTGTCAATGTACAAGATATTTCAATTGATTTTGACGCCACCTTGAATCTAAAACCTCTTCTACCTCAAATTCTTTATTGTTGTGTACTTCTATAAGAAGTAATGGCATTTGTCTTCTACCTTATATATCTATTATCTTATATGGCTCAAGTAGTGACACATGAAATACATAATGGATTTTCATAGATTTTGGTAGATATAATCAATAAACAATTAGATTGATCTAATTACAAATTGAAAAAGGTCTAAGCCTACGATAATCTAACTTGTTATAAAAACAAACAATCTTGATATTGTGACAAAGTAACCATACCTTATTGCCCGTGTAGAATCAAGGTTATTCTTTACGATAGACATTTATATTCATCTTTTTTTGTTCTTAAGATTTCTTTAATTATGCCTTAATTGTTATATGTTGCTCTAATAATCGATTTGTCAAGTCTTCTGCTGCAAGATTATCTATTTTTAAAAAATCAAAAGTATCAAGTTATGGATGATAACCGTAATTTGCAAAGAATGGAATTCATTAAATAGACAAATGTAGCAAATTATTATAAGCAAACTCTATCAATAACAAAAGAGTTGTCTAAAGAATTGATGATAGTTGATGGAACATCTCAAATATTACTCCAAAATTTGATTTACTCGATCCGTTTGTCCATCAATTTGAGGGTGGAAAGCTGAAGATAATTTTATATCTACCTTCAATATTTTAAAAAGAGTCTTCCAAAAGCTTGATATGAATTACGTTCCTCTATCTGATATAATATTTGTTGGTAATCCATGATAGCGATAGATATTATCAAGGAAAAATTTAGCTATTTTTTTACTTGAGATAGATTTTGTACAAAGTATAAAATGTGCGATCTTGATGAAATGATCTACAATCACAAATATAGAGTCCTATGAACTTGATTTTTAAAGATCCATGATAATATCCATAGAAATAAAAGACAAAGATTGTTGTCATTCAAATAATGATTGAAAAAGTCCATAAGGTTGGTAACGAGGAATTTTCGGTTTTGAACAAATGTCACATGATTGTGAAAATTCTTTAATAGCCTTCTATATTTGAAGCCACCAAAAATCTCTTGATATTAGCTCTAAAGTCTTATTATATACAAAATATCCTATTGTAAGGAGGTTGTGACAAGCTTCCATAGCATGTAATTATGCTGCATCTTCTGGAATATATAAGCATCCTTTGAAATAGAATAGATTATTTTTAAACTCAAACTTGGAAGTATCATGAGATTTACATGAATTATTCTTAATTTCATGGATAAGAGAGTCTGAAGACAAACTTGATTGGATTTGCTTAACAAAAGTTGAATCAACAATCAATGTTGATTTCATTGCTTAAAGGTGAAATTGCTCTAGCTTTAAGAAGATCATTCTTTCTTAATCGAAAGCTGAATTTCCTTCTTTTGATACAAAATAAGAACATCTAGAAAGGGCATTGGACAAACCTTGTTGTTTTCCTAGTTAATAAGTGATAATAAACTAAAATCTTGATAAAAATATGCTCAAATAAGTTTGGCAACAATTCAACATATATACTGACATGAAATATTCAATATTCTTGTAATCCGTATACACGGTGTTGTATGGCATGATTTTCTATTTGGATATATACTGGATATTTGATTGTGGAGAATTCACTTGAAAATTATTGACAAAACTTTAACAAGTGATTTATCCTTGATAAAAAAAACAAATAATATAAAAATATTATAAAAGAGAAGTTGTATAGATAAAACCCTCTTGTATTCAAGTAGGTTTGTACAAAAGAGGTTCAAATTTTTACAAAATCCATCAAAATTTTATTCACCTGCAAGGAGTTATTTCTTCTTAATATTTAGAGTCTAATAATTCTTGATCCAAGTATTTAGTTTCTATAAAATTTTCTTTAAAGTATAGATAATACAAAGAAAAATCAATTATATTAAATTTTACTACAAAGAAGAATCAATTATAAGTTTATTTTCAATCGTCCGTTATCTCAAAAACCCTAGCAGGTGCTTAAAACCCTAGTTCAGAGACACTCGAGTACTATTTTCCTTATATCTCACAAATCCAAAATCCTAATACCACAAAATTTTTGTATATAGTCTTATGACATAAATATATACACTCTTGAAAATTTTGAGCCAAAAATCTATCAAATTGCCTAAGATATAGCTCAACATGTAACCACTAGTTAAGTAGGGTCACTTACTGCCCTTAGCTTACAAGCACTGACTTCAACTCCCAATATCTCCTTTATTTTAGCTTAGATTTTATGAAGCCATATATAAAAAGTATAGTTAAGAAAGTGCTCTTTCCAACACTAGTCATTGATTGTCTATTGCTTTTTATATGTGCGCGTTATACTTAAAAGAGTGACAGTATGAAGAATTTCAATACCCTAACTTTGAGCGCCTATAACTCTTTCATAAAAAATCCAAATCATGCAAGATTTGCACCTAAACCATATCCAAAAATCCAAATTTATTGTTCCTAGCCTCTGATGTTTGACTCCTCTCCAAAAAAAAACCCCCTAATCCCTAATAAATCCTCGGATAGCCTCCTTGAAGCTCATTGGACATGATTTTGGCCAATTAGAATAGAGATTTCTATGATCCACCTCTATCCATCCACATGGATGGCCACACTATCCTTTTCAAACTAAAAATCCTTTTCTAATCCTTCTTCTTATAAGATTTACATACTTTGTACTTTAAGCACCAAATAATAGAAGCAAACTAAGATTTTAAGGATCACCAATTTCTAACAAAGATGACTTAAGATATATATTAGTTAATATATTAATACTATTCTTAAAAAGAATCCTTAATTGTGAGAAGTTCTTTATCATGGATTTTATAGTTGATTTCTATTACTAAAAATTTCTTGGGATAAAAAGCTATTGGATAAAGTTTATCATCGGCTCCCATTTGTGACAATATTGCCTTCAAAGCAAAGTCTAATGCATTTATTTCCATAAAAAATGCCTTAAAAAAATTGATGTGATATAAGATTGGTGTAGAAGTAAAAGTTGTCTTCAAAGCCTCAAATAATACTTCTACTTCTTTGCTCCATTTAAGTTTGTCCTTACAAGTTGAATGTGTAAGTAGAGCTACAATTTGAAAAAAGTTTTTGATAAAGATTCGATAGTAATTGGCAAATCTTAAAAAACATTGCATATTTCTTATTATTTTTAGAATATTCTAATCTATAATTGTCTAGACTTTCTTAGAATCCATTTTGAGACCATCATTAGAAATGATATATTCTAAAAAGTCAACTTGAATAATATAAAATATACACTTTTCTATCTTGGCATTAAATCATGTATCTCTAAATTTTTGTAATATACGACGAATATAAAGTTTCTATTTTTTCATGTTCTTAGAATAGATCAAAATATTGTGTAAATAATAAATAATAAAATCATCAAGAAACTCACAAAAAATATCATTCATAAGATGTTGAAAAGTAGTTGGTACATTTGTAAGTTTGAAAGGCATGACATTATATTTGAAATGTCCATACCTTGTTCAAAATGCATTCTTCTATTCATCACGTTTTTTTGATGAGCACCAGATTGTATGCTCTTCTTAGATCTATTTTTGTGTATATCTTAATTTAATTTAGTTGATCAAAAAGTCCAGATATCAAAAATAGAGGATATCTATTCTTAATGATAATCTTGTTGAGCCCTTGATAATCTACACACATCTATAGTCATCCATATTTTTTCTTTTTAAACAAGATAGAAGCTCATGTTGGAGATTTTGAATGACATATGAAATTTTTGGCCAAGTTCTCATCAATGTATTTCTTGAGTTCAACCAATTCATTTTGTGATAAACTGTAGATTGGTTCGAATAGAGGTTGAGTTCTCTCTTTGAGATCAATTGAGCAATCATATGGATAATGCTTTAGAAAAATATCTGTATTTTTTCTTTGAAAATATCTTGATACTCTTGATATTGGCTTAGAATGCCACTTGAAGTTTTTTTGTCATGGACATATTTTAAGTTACCATTTTCTAGAACTTTTTGTAATCTTTTAAATTTTTTTATAGCTTTCTAGAACCTTTTAGAACCTTCTTTAGTCTTCTAAGAATCTTCTATAGTCTTCAAAAATCCTCTAAAATCTTCTATAATCTTTCAAAATCTCCCATAGATTTTTTAGAGTTTTTTAGAATCTTCCTCGAGCTCTTAGAATCTTTTAAGATACTCTTAGAAGATCCAATAGGACATTGGCCTTATAATATAAAAAAGAGGCAAGATCGAGGAGCACCTCAGTCTTGCCAATACAAGTCTTGGAGCAATTCAAAGTGTTGTCTTGTTCTTGATATCAATCTAGTCTTTTGTTCTTGATCTAATTTTTGTTCTTGTCCATTTAGTTTTTTGTTCTTAAAATTATTTTAGCTCTGAATCTTCTCCTTGTTTCTTTGCTAAGTTGCTATCTTGCATCCGTGACAATTTGGTAAGACTATTTATATAATCATATCAAAGCTTTGTTCTCTTCATAGAGAGTGGATTACCCCTCTTCAAGATACTATTGTATTCTAGAGGAGTGCAAACTATCCCCCTCTAGACTGATATGCTTACTTGTTGCAATTGATTTTTCTTCTAAAAGAGTGGATTATCTCTTTTCTAAGATATATCACTTTATTTTAGAGGTTGCGCATTATCCTCCTCTAAATTAATTATTTAAGAATATTTCTTTTAGTATAGAAAATACTATACTAATAGCTTATTGATTTTTTTTTATCAATATGGAAATAAATCAGGTTAATGGAAGTGCATTCTTACAAAAAGATAATAGAATAGCAACTCTTGCAGATCTTTGAGCTCTTTTGGATATTGTATGAAAAGAAATGGCATTTCTTTGCAACCAAAAAAAAAATCGCAAATAGAATAAGTATTCACAAAAGCTAAGCAAAAGATTCATAATTTACAACAAGAGATTATTCAATTGAGGGAAGCAAGCAATAAATAAATTATGCACATAACTCCTCTATAAGTTCCAAGGATTGTCATAAAAGAGCCAAAAGCTAATATGCTTGACAAATTAGATGGAACAAGATTCAACTTTCAAGGGTTTGTACAACAAGTATGACTTTACTTATGACTATATCCTTCTCATTGTCGTATTACATGTTGTCTTGTTTGGGAATGCACAGAGCACTTGGTTGTAGAAGGTAAAGTTGTGTTTGCAAATAATCAAGAAACCCTAATAGATTTTACCTATATATGAGGAATATAATTCGAACTTCAATTCAAAAGTGTTTAAAAACACTCCTCTTAATAACATCAACTATATATATATCCCAATTTCCTTGTTTCTTTTATAATTAAGCAATTTTTTATTTTTGTTTGTAAGCCCTAATCCTAATTAGTGAGCTTTGACAAGCTATAACTTTTAATCCAATTGTCTACTTAGTGTGAAATTTTGCATAGAAATGTTGATATAAGCCTTCTACATGCACAAAAAAATTTAGCTCAATCCAACTTACAAATTTCAAGAAAATATCCAAAAACAACACTAATGACACTTGGCCACCAACTTGAAGATTGATGCAAAAACTCCAGTGGTGATTTCTCCTTCTTCCATTGTTAACTTTAGCTCAAACTTGGTATGTAGCTCAAACTATAAGTCTTCTATGACCATACCAAAATTTATATTTATCCAATTAGTGGATCTTTAGTTATCATAGAACCCTATCCAACCCTAAACTGCCAACTTCCAACAACCCTTTGTATCAAAGATCAAATATCTCCTGATTGCATTATTGAATTAATACAAATTTTTGTATAAATTTAGCATATCTAATAATCCAAACAATATCAAATTTTGAATTATAGATGCTATATAGATTGCACAAATTGGTCAAGAATACAAGCCATCATTGTCTTATATAAAACTCAAAGTACCAATACAAACCTTAACTTTGAACAATGATTGCTAAGTCGTCCAAAATCCTATAGTCACAAGCTAAATGCCCTTGGAAGAAGCTTCAAGCTGGCTATCCAATTCTAATTGCCGATCTTCAAATGCCACAAATTCCTATGTTAAGTGGTCATTTACGAGGCTAAAGGTCTGATTTCGACCCTATCTCATATCCAGTCACCTCTCGGGTATTGATCTAACTTATTTTAAGGATTTTTAAATTTAATCCTATCCTAAACTCAACTTTGGTATCTACCATATTAACTTTTTACTTCTCTTATCCTATTTTCATCAACTTATGGCTTTTTTAAAAGCCATGAATTAGTTTCTACAACTTAGAAGAAAATTTTAATAACTAACTTTTATCTTTTAGCTATTAGAGCAAGAATTAATCTTAGAGGCTTCTATAAATCTTTTCTTAAGTACCTTAAATTTCTAATAATCCAAGATAACTAAATATTAAATAGAATTTAGTCTTATTCATACTTTTCGCTATATAAACGTGTTACAATATGACATTGTTACCTAGATGGATTCACTCAAGTTGCTTTTGTCAACACCTTTTTATCAGGAAGTGCTTGATCATGGTTTACTCCATTGTTGAAAAAGAATTCTCCAATCCTTTACAATTTGGAGGCTTTTATGGAAAGATTTATTGTTGCATTTGGAGACAATGATTGAGAGAGGGTGGCAGAAAGGAAGATTTAAAATCTATGACAAGGACACTATTCTATTGCGATTTATGCTGCAGAATTTCAACAACTTACTTGTGATCTTGATTGGAATGATAAGGCCTTTATGATTGGATTTCATTATGGTCTAAAAGATGATATAAAGAATTTATTGCTCACAATGCCAAGAGTTAAAAACTTAGAGGAACACTTAGCTCAAGCTATTACTTGGGACAATCGCCTATTTAAATTATAACAAGAGAGGGAATCAATTTTCAACAATACCTATCAAAGTATGTCTGCTATATCTTCAAGGATATCAAAAAAGCTATTAACATATCCTAAGCCTATGCAAATTGATGCAATTCAATTCAAGCTATTAATACCAATAGAAAAGACTAGACGTTGATAAGAGAATTTATGTCTATATTATGGAAGATCCAATCAAAAGACAGCAAATTGTCCAAACAAGTCTAGAGAGTTCAAGGCATGAGGTATAATAGCTGAATTGGAAAGGTGAGAAAATAAAGACATTCAATCTTAGTAGAGACCTTGCAATTGGATACTCCCAAACTTAAAGCACCAGAAAAAAGTCTCTTCCTACTTCCGGATCCAACATCCTCTTTTATACTTCATGTATATATAAAAATCCTAGAACAAGAGATTTCTGCTAAAGTCCTTTTAGATATTAGAACCTTGGCATACTTTATGGATAAGGATTTTGCAACCAAGCACAATCTAGTACTTGTAAAGAAGACCCATCCTGCACCCGTTTAAATCATTAATAGACAAAACCTTGCATCAGGAGATGTTATTGAAGAAATCCAACCATTGGAAGTGATAGTAGGAGATCAAGTATTACAAATTATTTTCAACATCATTCAATGTCCGACAAATCCTATTGTCATTGGATTTCCTTGGTTTGAGCTACATAATCATGATATTGATTAGAATTTATAAAAGATTTTTTCAAGATCCAAACATCAAAAGAAGAAACAAAGTGCTGTTCCATTCCTTAAAGGTAAAGCATTCATGCAAAAAAAAGAGGTGCATTTGTATTTTATGCTATTCTAATGAAAGATCCAATGGAATAACCAAAATAGGATATTCCTAATCAATATTGCGACCTTAAAGATGTATTTGAAAAAAAAAAAAGCAGACATATTACCCAAACATTATCCTTATGATTGTGGAATTGAATTACAAGATGGAATTCAGCCTCTATTTGGTCCAATTTATAATTTATCACAAATGAAGCTTACAGCCTTACAAAAATATATTGATTAACATCTAACTAAGAATTTTATTAGACATTCAAAATCACCTACGGGAGCTCCTATCTTATTTGTGAAGAAGAAAGATGGTTCTTTACGTATGTGTGTTGACTATTAAGGTTTGAACAAGGTAATTATAAAAAAAGTGCTATCTATTATCATTAATCTCAAGATGATTGGATCAATTAGGATAGACAAAGATCTTTACAAAGATTGGCTTGAGAGGCGCCTACAACCTAGTCAGGATTAAAGAAGGAGATCAATGGAAGACATCATTTCATACAAGATATGGATATTTCAAGTACAATGTTATGCCTTTTGGACTTACAAATGCACTTGCAATCTTTCAACACATGATGAATGATATCTTATAAGAAAACTTAGATGACTTTGTAGTCATTTATTTAGACGATATCTTGATTTTCTCTAAGAATGAATTTGAACATGAACATCATGTATGTAAAATATTGGAGAAACTACGAGAAAGCAGATTGTACACCAAATTAGAAAAGTGTTCTTTCCATCAACCATCAGTTGAATTTTTGGAGTATATTGCTTCTAAAAATGGAATTTTTATGGATCCAAAAAAGATATAAACTATTGTAGAATGGAAACAATCATCATCAATAAAAGATGTATAATATTTCTTTGAATTTGTAAATTTTTACAGAATCTTCTTTAAAGATTATTCCAAGATTGCGGTTCTATTAACGCAACTTATAAGTAAGGACAAATTTATTTGGGATGACAAGGCTAAAAAAGCATTCAAGAAGCTAAAAGAATCTTTCACTTTAGCCGCTATACTTGTCCACGTAGATCCAATAAAATCATTCATTCTAGAAACAGATGCCTCACATTTTGTACTTGGATCTGTACTTTCTTAAAATGGCGATGATGGTCAACTATATCCAATAGCATTCTGCTCTCAAAAATTTTGAGTTGTAAAGATCAATTACAAGATCCATAACAAAAGATTATTGGCAATTGTTGATACTTTTGAAGAGTGGCGCTTTTTGCTAGAAGGGGCTCAACACAAGATCATTATCAAGGACATGCTTATTAGAATCTTCTAGAATATTCTAGAAGGTACTTGGAACTTTTTAAAATCTTTCAGAACCTTCTAGCATCTTCCAAGTAGATAGAAGTTGCTTGAGAAGCTTCCTAGTTTGTAAAAGTTGCTTACGAAGCTCCCCAGTTGATAGAAGTTGCTTGAGAAGCTTCCTAGGTAGGAGTATATATTGGAGTCAAGGCTGAAGAGTTCTTCAGTCTCGACAATACATCTTTTGGAGTTCTAGCTAACATCCCTGGTGTTGTTCTTGTATTCATTTGATTAATCTAGTTCTTGCCAGTTCTTCTTGAACTTCTTATTTAGACTTCTAGTCTATATTCTACGTCCGTGATAGTTTGTTGAGACTGCCTTTCTATCAATATCAGAGCTTAGTTTTTTGAGGGAGAGAGTGGACTACCCCTCTCCTTGGAGATACTTGAGTGTTTTAAAGGTTGCAGATTATCCTCTCTTGGATCGATATTGATTCCTTCTTCTTTACTTAGTATGGCTGGTAGAAAAGATGTTAACATAGTAGAATCTTTGGAGTCAAAGTTAGATGCGATTATCAATGCCCTTAACGCTCTAGCGGTTAGAACTGCTGAAATTGATGGAAATTTTGCTAAGCCCCCTGAAACTACAAGAGTGGGAGTGGCTCAGACTACAGTACAACCACCTCTAGCTAGTGAAGTATTGCCATATACATCTCAACGTGAGAATTTGATTATATCGCAATACAAAGAGCCTCGAGTCAGTCTCCCAGAGAAGTTTGATGGTATTCGATCAAAATTTTGTGGTTTTATAAACCAAGTTCAATTGGTAATATTCTTGCAACCGGAACGCTATTAAATCCAAGAGTTGTAAGTTGGATTAGTGGAGACATTGCTTATTAGACAAGCTTTGTCTTGGTTTGCCCCCTTATTTGAGAAAAGATCTTCTATCTTGAGTAATTTTCAGATCTTTCTAAAAGCATTTGAGGAGGTATTTGGAGAGCATGATAAAACTTAGTGGGCAACCACGAAGATTCATTCTCTGTATCAAGGATCACGCTCTGCATCTATTTATGCATCAGACTTCAGACAACTTGTCTATGATATTAATTTGGAAGAAAAAGCGTTGGTGAGTCAATTTTATTGGGAATTCAAAGATGACATGAAGGACTTATTGCTATCTCTATCCAACCCTCAAACACTCAATGAAGCAATCAGCCAAGCGGTGAAGTGTGACAATTGGCTCTTTCAATAACATCAAGACCATTATTCCAGAGCTATACGGTATCCACGAGGAAACCAATTCTATATGGCTATTCCTATCAAGAGTATAGAAGCTCAATCTGAAATGGAAGACATGCTAATCAATGCAATATGTTTCAAGCCCCTCACAATTGAAGAAAAGAAGCAACGATTTGACTAAAACTTGTGCTTATATTGTGAAGAGGCAAGCCATAAAGTCAGAAATTGTCCTAGAAAAGACACGTCGCAAACAATAAGACTCAGGAGCACGAGCATTATCATCATGTAATGCAATTATTAGGTAAAAGTGTGTGAAAATATTATAACATAGAAGATTTTAGTTCAAAATATTGTAGCAAATTATCTTAAAAAAATAGATAATAGTAAAAAGGGAGTAAAACTAACGGGTATTAATGCTGCTTTTTTTACAAATGAGCTTCTATTTAGTTTATAGGGCCATAAGTAAGGCAAAATAAAGTATATTAAAAAATTGAATGATATAGTCATATATAAGAGAGAATTAAGAAGAGGTTTCAGAAAAATTTATTACAAAAATCTCAAAATAAACACCCGGAGAGGACCGGTTATGAGCCGGGATCAAAATCAGACCCTGAGGCACAAAATTGCATGCCTATGGCGGATCAAGAGGCCTTTTGTAGATCAAAAGGTGGGATTAAAGAGCAAACAAAAGGATCTTACTTTAAGTATTAGTTGAGAGTGATGTGATTCAATAATGACTTTGTAATGGTATTGCAAATTCAAGGATTAATTTTGGATGATTTTGATTTTGTGAAATATATTTGGATTTATATTTTGAGCATTTTATAAGATTAGTTATAGAACTACAAGTGATATTTTGTAGGTTGGTGCATACAGTAGTGCTTGTAAGGTGCTATGAATTTGAGCTAAATTTAATGGTTTTATTGTATGTAATTGAGATTTAAGTAGGTCAAGGTCTTAGAAATTAATCTTTGAATATTAGTTGGGGTTTTTGAGATCTTGAGCAATGTACCAATTGGATTGGACAGAAATTTATGTGTATGGATAGTAGGCTTGTTTTTCTATACATATGAGAGATTTAAAAATGATTGAACAATGAAGAAGGGAGAAATTAGAATTGGAAGATCAGCATCAAGGTTGGAAAAGGAGGCCGGCCAACACCCGAGGAGTTTTTAGGATTTTTCTTCTATTTGGTAAGTTCGATTTCCTTCAAATTTATTGTGCTTGTTGTTGACTAAGAGGGTAAAAGGTGTACAAAGTTTAAAGTATGATCAATAGTCTAATTGATAGATATTGAGGTTCTAATTTTTCCTAGGGTTGATTTGAATTGATTAAAATTTGGTTTAAGATTTGATTAGGGTTTGTTTTAGGATTTATTAGGATTTGACTAGGATTGATTAGGATTTATATAGGATTTGTTTTAAGATTTTTTAGGATTTGATCGGGATTGATTAGGATTTTAGAGTTTGTTAGGATTTCATCAGGATTGACTAGGATTTTATTATTTACTAGGATTTGACCAAGGTTGACTAGAATTTAATTAGGATTTGTTTTAGGATTTATTAGGATTTAACCAGGATTGATTAGGATTTTAGAATTTGTTGGAATTTGATTAAGATTGACTAGGATTGACTAGGATTTAGTTAGGATTTATTTTAGGATTTGTTAGGATTTTACTAGGGTTGACTAGGGTTTAGTTAAGATTTGTTGTAGGATTTGTTAGGATTTGATCAGGATTGAGTAGGGTCTTAGAATTTGTTAAGGTTTGATCAGGGTTGATTAGGATTTTAGAATTTATTAAGATTTGACTAAGGTTGACTAGAGTTTAGTTAAGATTTGTTTTAGGATTTATTAGGGTTTGACCAAGATTAATTAGGATTTTAGGACTTATTAGGATTTGAGTAAAATTGACTAGGATTTAGTTAAGATTTATTTTAGGATTTGTTAGGATTTGACTAGGATTGATTAGGATTTAATTAAGATTTGTTTTACGATTTGTTAGAATTTGACCAAGATTAATTAGGATTTAGTTAAGGTTTGATTAAAGATTATTTAAAGATTGATTAGAGAAATTAGCACTACTTATGTTTGCATTTTTTTTTTTTTTTATCTTCTACAGCCAAGTGTCCAAAGCATTCTCAAGCAAATCTTCAAGACATACAACAGCGTGAACAAAAATAAAGACGCCCAGCCACAATAAGGACTGTGCGGTTGGACATCTCAACACCCCAATTTAATCAAGGTCCCTTTTTTTCAGCTCAACCTTCTCATTGCTTTACGAAACCTTTATTTTTTGATATTCAAAAATTGCAAACTGATGTTCTATTAGACTCAGGAGCATTTGCTTGCTTTTTACATAAAGAGTTTGCCAAGCTTCAGAAATTTCTTCTTGTAAAGAAATCAAAGCCTATTCATGTAGAAGTCATAGATGGTTGATCTTTGTCTTCTGGCAATGTTACTCATGAAACTAAACTATTGAAGGTACGTCTTGAAAATCATGAAAGTAGCATTGTGTTTAATATTATCAAGACCCCTTCATGTTCAGTCATTTTGGGACTATCCTGGCTTGATAAATATAATCTATTGATAAATTGGAAGTTGCGGAAAGTGACATTTTCAATAAAATCCTTGAAGGTGGAACCTACTAAGATAATATCTAGAAACAAACCTTGATAATAGGTGTGAGGGCCTTCATGAAGGAAGTCAAGCATAATATACCTCTTGTCATCTTTGCAACGCTAACTCAAGAAGATGCAACTCCAACTTTGGTTATTCCGGAGCAATATGAAGAATTCAAGGATGTCTTTGAAAAAAGGAATGCTGACATGCTACCAGAGCATCGATCGTATGATTATGCTATAGATCTCTAAGAGGGAATACAACCACCATTTGGCTTAATCTATAATTTATCACAAGACGAATTCTCAATATTGAAGGATTATATTGAAGAGAATCTTGCAAAAAACTTTATTTGGCATTCTAAATCTCTAGCAAGTGCACCTATCCTCTTTGTGAAGAAGAAAGATGGCTCATTACAAATGTGCATGGATTATCGAGGTTTGAAGAAGATTATTGTGAAGAATCAATATCCATTACCTTTAATATCCGGACTCTTGGAGCAACTTAGTGAAGCCAAAATATATACCAAGCTAGATCTTCGTGGAGCTTATAATCTTGTACAAGTTAAGGTTGGAGATGAATAGAAGACAGCATTTCAAATGAGGTGTAGACATTTTGAATATAATGTCATGCCTTTTGGATTGACCAATGCATCACTTATATTTTAACATTTGATGAATGATATTTTTCGAGAGTATTTGGACAAATTTGTTGTTTGTTACCTCGATGATATTTTGATCTATTCTAAGAATGTTCAAAAATATGAGGGTCATGTGAAGTTGGTGTTACAAAAACTTTGAAATACAAGATTATATGCCAAATTAGAGAAATACGTATTGCATCAACCAAAGGTGAAATTTCTTGATTATATTATTTCAGACAAAGGATTATTGATGGATCAAAAGAAGGTTCAAGCAGTAACAAATTGGGCAATACCAAAGACGATACAAGATGTACAAGGTTTTCTTGGGTTTGCCAACTTCTATTGCATTTTTATCAAGAACTATTCACAAATTGCAATCCCATCAACGCAGTTGACATCAAAGGACGAGCTCGAGTGGAGTACCCAAGTACAAGAGTCTTTTCAAGAGTTAAAGTCGGCATTTATGATAGCTCCTATCTTAGTACATCCCGACTTTACGAAGGCCTTCTATTTAAAAATAGATAATTTTGACTTTGCGCTAGGAACTATATTATCACAAATGGGGAAGGATGATAAACTTTATCTAGTTGCGTTCTACTCAAGAAAATTTTTGGCAGTAAAAATCAACTATGAAATTTATGATAAGGAGCTGCTTGCAATAGTTGATTCTTTCCAAGAGTGGCGTCATTTATTAGAGGGTGCTGCATATCCGATGACTATATATATAGATCATAAGAATTTGGAATATTTCACAACAGCTCAAGTTTTGAATTGTCGCCAAGGTTGGTGGAACATGTCGTTATCCCGATTCAATTTCATCATCACATATTGGCTAGGAAGGTAGTAAGGACTATCAAATGTATTATGGAAGAGATCATATGTAGCGCCAAAGCTTGGAGATGCAGCATTTGATCAGTAGTGTACAACTTTGCTACATCAGAATGATTTTGCCTCCGCACCACCTTCATGATCATGCTAATTAATACTGATTTTTTAAAACAAGTCCTTGGAGCATCAAATATAAACTCAACAGTCTTGGATGTGAAGCAGCGCTTTGACAAAGATAAATTTAAGATTGAAGATGGTTTACTATATTTTGAAGATCGACTATACATTCCAGAAGGACCAATTTGACTTCGTATTCTTCAATCTCAACATGACTTCCCGGCCGCAGGTCACTTCGGATTCAATAAAACAATGGAACTTATTTCCCGAGACTTTTAATGGCCTCAAATGTAGAAGGTAGTGAAGAACTTTGTACTATCATGTGACCTACATTCAAGATCAAAGAATCCTGAACATTACCCTTATCGATTTTTACAACCTCTGCCAATTCCAAAGCAACCATGGTCTTCAGTATCTATGGATTTTATCACAGATTTGCCACCTTTTGTAACATTTGATGCTATCTATGTGGTGGTAGATCGGTTTATGAAGATAGCACATTTTCTTCCATGCAACAAAATAACTTCTGATAAAGAAATAGCAAGATTGTTTATTGACAATATATATCGATATCATGGTTTACCGAATGACATTATTTTGGATTCAAGGCCTTAATTTATATCCAAGTTTTGGAGATTGCTTTTTAATATACTGAGAATAGATATCAATCCAGTGGCTTTGTCACAGACATAAGATTTATTCTAATACATACCTAAATAATATAGACCAATAGAAGTAGATAAAATAAGTTGATTTGATCATATCTGAAAGAAAAGCTTCCTAAAAGCTTCATAGACGTAGAATCACCTTTATACATATCCATAGGTGATTGGTAGGTTAGAAACTTGGTCAACAAGCTAGCCACATGGTGCACATATTGGTAGCTTGTTCCACAAGCTAGCCATGTGTCACACATGTTGGTAGCTTGCGGAACAAACCAAGTACGTGGCACACATGTAAAAAACTTGTCGTGCAAGTTTGACACATATCTTGCAAATTAGACACGTGTATGAGGTCCTATAAAATACCGCCACGTAGCTCTTAGTTAGATAATATTTATAGAGGCAAGAGTGAAGCCTTCTTCACTCTTATCAATTCCTTTCCTGATCCTAGTTTAGTTTCAAGAATCTTCATGTTTCCAGTCTTTGGCAATAACCATTCCAGTTTTTCTTTGAATATACATACTTTCTTATTCTTATTTTGTGACTTTCCTTTGAAATAATTTTTATTAGATTATATATCTTTTTCTAGTTCATGTCCTTGATAGATTGATAAGAGTATACATATAATATCAGAGTTTTGTCTTTTCTTAATTAAGAGTGGATTATCCCTTTTTTTTTGTAAGATATAAGTATTTTAGAAGTTATAAAGTACCCACTTATAAACTGATATTATGTCTAAAAATTTTTTTTTGAGTGTGTTATTCTACATTTCTTGAAGTGAGAGTAGACATCTTCCTTCTTATTGTATAATCATGGCAAAGCTTGCAAAAATGAAGAATGCAATGATATAAATGCAAGAACAAATGAGAGAGCTAATGCTTGCAATGCATCAAGTCAGTTTACCACCATAAGGAGCAACAAGATTAGCAGGAAGTGAAGGTATAGAGATGGTTAGAGTTGCGTCAATATCTACACCAAACCATACTACCTCACCTATGATGGAGCACCGTTCAAACATTAGAGAATCAAAAGTTAGTTTGCTTGATAAATTTGATGGCACAAGATCTAAGTTTTGAAGATTCGTCAATCAGGTACAATTGGTGATTGAACTTCAACCTTAGAGTTATCTTACGCAAGGATCTCAAGTTAGGTTTATTGGAATGTTACTTTTGAGATCTATTTTATCATAGTTTTCATCTTTTTTTGAAAAATGTGATCCAATATTAGATAATTTGGATACATTTTTAGCGGAATATAACCTATAGAAATCTGATAATCTATTGTAAAATATATAAAAATTTCAAAAATATATGTCTTATCATTTAAAAATTATGGCTAAAAGAAATAGGGACTAAAAGTTTCCAGCAAATGCAAAGGCAGCAAAGCTCCTCTTCACTTCAGCCATCGTTGTGATTACTTCTCTTCTTCAAATTAGGCATGCAATAGCTTTTTAGAAAGCTCACTCCAACATCTAACTTAATCTAAAATTTTGCATACATGCCTCTCAAAATCTAGATTTTATAGCTAGTTGATTCTACTCTTCAAACCCTAGCAAAAATTTGCCCTCTTGATACTTCATGGCTCATAAAAATTTCATAAAAGCTCTAAATGTATCGATTTTTTTTTTATAGAAAGCCTACACAAGCTACTATAAGCACCTAAATTATCAAAAAGATTGAAAAGATTTTCCGACTTGGGTGGTTGAACAAAGTTTGTACCCTTCTTCATCAAATGGCAGCAGACCCTTTCCTACTCTCAAGCTCACAACTTTTTTTTTCCAACTCCAAATGCTACAAGAAATGTCTTGATAGAAAGCTAGCACAATTTTCCACACTTGATTAAAATGTTTACTAAGAAAGATCCAAAATCAAACTTGCAATGGCAGATCAAAGTTTCTGCTGTCACTTTTCGATAGCAGCAGACCTCACTCTACTAAAACAAATATAACTTTTTGCTCACAATTCCAATTTAAGCAAGTGAATAAGTTCTAAAATCCTCATACCTCAAAGAAGACACATTGTAATTTGTATTACGAACACTTCTATATCCTCGGATCTTTTTTTCTCCAAATTCACTGCTCAAAAATTGCCAAATCCCTAGGTCCAGCAAGAGGAATATATCCCCCTTTCTTTCCATATCAATCTATGACATGCCTATATGGGCAGCCAAATTCTATTGGACAGGCCCTATATACCCCATGCTCTTCTTTTTTATCCTTCATAAGGTCTATATTTCCTCAAAGTCAACAAGAAAGGTAAAACAACCTTTACCTTTCTTCTAATTACAAAAAAATCTATTCTAGGATATAAGTAAGGTAGGAACCAAAACAAATAGCCATCCTAATTTACTAGTTAAGTGGCTAAAATAAATCCTCTCCTTATAATATCTTCTAAAATAACCTCTAGTACTTATACATGTAATAAGAATAAATATAAGATATATAATATTTTTACACACTATACGCAAATGTAGTATGACACCGTGCAATTGGAACCTTGTACAATTCCTAGTGAAGGTCCAATTCTCTCCTCACAATCCTCTCCTTGTTTTATAATTGATGTATATTTAGGATCAAAAAACTACAGAGCCTCTGCCTTATTAGATTCAAGAGCCTCAGCATGCTTTCTAGATGAATAATTTATTAAGAATCATAAAATACCTTTAGTACCAAAAACTAAATCCGTACATGTAGAAGTCATAGATGGTCATCCATTGTCTTCTAGAGATGTCACTTGTAAAATCCGTCCTATAAAAATAACAATAGATGGTCATAATAGCTATGTAACCTTTAATATATTTAAATCTCTATCTAATCCAATTATTTTAGGTTTATCATGGCTAAAAAAATATAATTTTTAAATAGATTGGAATTCTCATAGACTTGACCTTTTTCAAAATGTTATTATATATCCTACCAACCAAGTAAAAAGCTATAAGTCTAATATAGTAAAATCCGTACTTATAGGTGCAAAAGCTTTTATACATGCAGCAAAAGAAGGATCAACTTTTGCTATTTATGCCACTTTCGTTTCTGATGGTGGAAAGACTTTAAGTGGCATTCGAAGCCAATATCTAGATTATCAGGACGTTTTTGAAAAAAATAAAATGCAAATATTCTTTCGGAGCATCATCTATATGATTTTTCAATCGATCTCAAGGAAAGAACTCAGCCACCATTTGAACCAATCTACAGTTTATTACAAGATGAGTTGGCTAAATTCAAGGCATATATTGATGAGAATTTGGCTAAGAATTTTATATGCCATTCTAAATTTCCAGCAAGAGCTCCAATTCTATTTGTGAAGAAAAAAGATGGATCATTTCAAATGTGTGTTGACTATGAAAGATTCAACAAGATTACAATCAAGAACAGATATCCATTATCTTTGATATCAGGACTCTTTGACTAGTTAAATCAAGCTAAGATCTATACAAAAATAGATCTAAGAGGAGCATATAATTTAGTACACATCAAAGAAGGAGATGAATGGAAAACTATGTTTTGAACCACGTACTGACATTTTGAATATAATATCATGCCTTTTGGACTTACGAATGTACTAGCTGCTTTTCAACATCTCATGAATGATATTTTTTGTGAGTTCCTAAATAATTTTGTCGTCTGCTACCTAGACAATATTTTGATCTATTCTAAGAATGTAGAAGAATATGAAATACATGTTCGTCAAGTATTACAAAAACTTAGAGATGCGGGATTGTACGCCAAGATAGAAAAGTGTGTATTTCATACTCAAGTTGATTTCTTATGATACATCATTTCAAATAATGGTCTCATGATGGATTCTAAGAAAGTCTAGACAATCATGAATTGAAAGATTCTAAAGATAGTAAGAGATGTCCAATTCTTTTTAGGATTTGCCAATTATTATCCGATCTTCATCAAAGACTTCTTTCAAATTGTAGCTCCACTTACACGTTGGACCTGTAAAGTAAAATTCCAATAGAATCAAGAAGCGGAAGCAGCTTTTGAAGCTTTGAAGACATCATTTGTTTCTCTACCAATCTTGTATCATGTTTAATTTTTCAAGGCATTTTTTTATAGAAACAAATACATCAGATTTTGCCTTAGGTGGGATTTTGTCACAAATGGGAACAAATGACAAACTTCATCCAGTAGTTTTTTATTCAAGAAAATTTTCAATAGCCGAGACCAATTATGAGATTTGCGACAAAGAACTTCTTGCAATCATGGATTCTTTTCAAGAATGGCATCATTATCTAGAAGGCACTTCTAGTCCAATCACCGTATATACGAATTACAAGAACCTCAAATATTTCATGTTGGCACGTATGTTGAATCGTCGTCAAGCTCATTGGAGTATGTCTTTGTCAAGATTCGAGTTTATTATTACTTATCAGCTGGGAAAACAACAAGGTTTGTCCAATGCCCTTTCTAGACATTCTTATTTTGCACAAAAAGAAGGAGATGCAGCTTTTGAGCAACAAAAAATAGCTCTCTTGAAATCGGAGTAATTTCATCTTCGAGCAATGAAATCAACATTGACTGTTGATTCAACTTTTTTCAAGCAAATTCAATCAAGTATGTCCTCAGACCCTCTTGTTCATGATATCAAGAATAATTCTTCTAAGACTCATGATTCTTTTAAATTCGAGTTCAAAAATAACATACTATATTTTAAAGGACGCTTATATGTTCCAAAAGGACAAGCACGTTGTCGTGAAGTAAATACATCCATATATAGAAACCTAATTTAACTATCTTTTCTTCAAAATTTTATTAAGTTCTTTCTTTCTTCTTACCAATCTAAGTTTTTATATAGTTTAGGAAAAATTTCTCACTTTCTTTCTTTTTCTTTGGTTAAAATTTTACCTTATCTTTAATCTTAATTTTAACTTTGATCTAGCCTTGAAACTTTCTTTTACTTCTTTTATCTTTTTTTCAATCTTAGGTTTTAATAGATTCAGGGTTATATTTGTAGATAAAAGGAGTTTTGACTTTGAGGTTGAATTTAGGATTTTACCAAGGATAAATAGTAGATTTGGATGTCAATAGTCGGCTACCATTAATAGTGCTAACTTGGAGGATTAGATTTGGGGTTTTTATAACTTTAAACTATTAATTGTTGACTTGGACTTTAAAGACCTTGGCTGTGACTTCTTTGACGAGCTCGGAGGAGAAGAAGACAGGGTTTTTTGGCAAATGCAGAGAGGTATTCAGAGAGAGCTTCTTCTTGGCATGAGTTTAGGTGGTAGAAACGCAGGATTCGGAGCTTAGATGAGAGAGATATGCTTGTTTGAACTTAGACTACTAATATGACACCTACTGTCACTTTTCAGGGTATATTAGAAGTTTTAAGATACTAGCAAGAAATCAAAAAATTGGGTTAGAAACTAGACTTTAAGCTACACATTTTACATCCAAGAATTGATAGAAGTGAGTTTAGAATGAGTGAGATATGGCTAGTTAAACCCAGCAAACTAAACTGGGGTTTTGAAGAAGTTAGATAAATAGAAGGATTTGCTTTAAGCTAGAACTTGAGTTTCAAGAAGAATTTGAAGCTCATTTTTTGTGTACATATTACTTATACTATAAAGAGTCTATGTCTAAAATCTCATATCAATGGAGACTTTGATTAGGGAGTAATGGCAAATTTGTTCTCAGGTGTCTAAGATTTTGACTTTTAAAAGTACCTGCCAAGGATTTGGCGATATCTAACGATCAGCAATGAATTCATAGCTCAAAATTTATGTGATGAAGATCAAAGGTATGAGTTATGTTTTCCCAAATTTTGAGCTTATTTGAACGGCTGGATCTTAAATTATAAATTTTCAAGTTTCAGATTGAGATTTGACTTCTAAAAGTAATTGCCAAGGATTTGGTGATATCTAATGATCAGCAATAAATTCATAGCTCAAAATTTATGTGACAAAGATCAAAAGTATGAATTTTGTTTTCCCAAATTTTGAGCTTATTTGAACAATTGGATCTTAAATTATGAATTTTCAAGTTTTTGGTTTGGTTTTTATTTATATAATTACTTCTTAATATTTTGATGATATCTAGTGATCGGTAATGAATTCACGATTGAGAATTTTTGTGAAGATGACTAAAGAAGTGAACTCTATGCTTCCAAAATTTGAACTTATATAAATGGCTAGATTTTGATTTATAAATTTATAAGCTTCGAGTTTGTTGATTTATTATACGCATGGTTTTGTGACTATAAAAGAAAAATTTAAGAAAGTTCGTGCATATTGGATCCAACTTGATTGTAAAGAGGGACCTTGCGTCTATCTGAAGCGGACTTTTGCCACGACAATGTTTACATGTTCTTTAAGCACGTCATGATTTTCCAACGGCACAACATTTTGGATACAACAAGACTTTGGAACTTATATCAAGAGATTTTTGGTGGCCTAAAATATGGAAGGCAGTTAAAGACTTTGTACAATCATGTGATATTTGCTCAAGATCCAAGATTCCTCGTCATCCATCTTTTGGGCCTCTTCAACCATTATCTATTCTAGAACAACCATGGTCTTTTGTTTCTATGGATTTCATCACAGATCTTCCAAGCTCAAGATCTTATGACTCTATATTTGTGATAGTAGATTGATTCACCAAGATGGCATATTTTGTGCCATACACAAAATCTATCACAAGTGAAGAAATAGCTAAGCTTTTCATTGATAACATCTATTGCTATCATGGATTATCTAAGGATATTATATCGGATAGGAGAACTCAATTTGTGTCAAGATTTTGGAGAATCCTTTTCAAGATCTTAAAAGTGGACATAAAGCTATCTTCAGCTTTTCATCCTCAAACTGACGGACAAATAGAGCACGTGAACCAAGTCTTGGAGCAATACTTAAGATGTACCATTAACTACCAACAAGATGATTAGACAGCTCTTCTACCATTGGCAGAGTTTGCTTATAATAATACAATACATTCGTCTATGCAACAAACATCTTTCTTTGCCAATTATGTTTACCACCCACAACTTCATGTTTTTGACTTTTCAAAAGTTGATAATCCAGTAGCAGAAGATTTGGCAAATCGTTTGTCAGAGCTGCATGCATTATTGAAGGTGTAATTAAAAGAAGCTCAAGAATGAAAAAAAACAAATGCAGATGCATATTGCAAGGAACAACCACAATTCAACATGGGGGACAAGATATGGTTACTTTGCCACAATATTAAGACTACTCGTCCTTGCAATAAGTTGGACTATCATAGATTTGGACCTTTTCTTATTTTTGAACAAACCAACCTAATTGCATATCAATTACACCTATCGGAGTCCATGAAGATCCATCTTGTATTCCACGTATCACTACTCAAGCCATACAAGACAGTGGATATACAAGAAAGAAGATAAATGCCACCGCCTCCTATAGAAGTGGACAACGATGAAGAATTTGAGATTGAAGAGATTTTAGATTCAAGGCGGTGCCAAAATCGACTGAAATATCTTATGCATTGGCGTGGATATAATATTAGTGAACGCACATGGAAGCCATCTAGGAATTTAGCAAATGCATCAATAAAAATTAATGCATTTCATCGATGACATCCATTAAAATTAAGATAAAGAATCAAGAAAATCTTTGCTATAAAATAAAGTAGATTCTATAGAGGTTTCATCCTATCTTATATATTATTTGTTATTTCCTTAGATTTATTCGTACTAAAGAGATGGAAGATCAACAACCAGCAAATTCAGCTCAAGAGCCATCATTTGCTGATTTATCTGATGAGACATTATGACTATCACAACCTTCAAGATGACTGAATAGAAATGAAGACCCTCATAAATGACATATCATTCCTCAGATTGATGGCAAAATACAACGTATTTGGTATCACAACCTTAGAAGAGACTCCCAATGTTTGGTGATACTTTTAGAGGTAGGAACTACTCTTGATGGTGTTCCTAATGTTTTCTTTGAAGGGAGTTATCAAGGCTTCAACAATGATCAAATAACAAGGTGGTCCTTTTGCCTTGGTATGGGACATTATTGATGGCTGAAAGGACCTATCAACTACCTTCAAAGGGAACAAAGATCAGAGTATGTAGCAAGCACAATTCGATGTATCTTGGATTTCTTCAATATGTATTCACCACTCTTCGTGGAACACGTCCCTAGAAGGGGGGATAATATCACAGACATAAGATTTATTCTAATAATTATCTAAGTAATATAGACCAATAGAAATAGATAAAATAAGTTGATTTGATAATATCTGATAGAAAAGCTTCCTAAAAGCTTCATAGATGTGGAATCACCTTTATACATGTCCATAGGTGATTGGTAGGTTAGAAACTTGGTCAACAAGCTAGCCACATGGCGCACATATTGGTAGCTTGTTCCACAAGCTAGCCATGTGTCACACATGTTGATAGCTTGCGAAACAAGCCAAGTACGTGGCGGACATGTGAAAAACTTGTCATAGAAGTTTGACACGTGTCTTGCAAATTAGACACGTGTATGAGGTCCTATAAAATACTGCCACATAGCTCTTAATTAGATAATATTTATAAAGGTAAGAGTGAAGCCTTCTTCACTCATGTCAACTCTTTTCCTGATCCTAGTCTAGTTTCAAGAGTCTTCATGTTTCTAATCTTTGGCAATAGCCATTCCAGTTTTTCTTTGAATATACATACTTTCTTATTCCTATTTTGTGACTTTTCTTTGATATAGTTTTTATTAGATTATACATCTTTTTTTAATTCATGTCCTTGATAGCATGTCTTTTATTTCAGATTGAGCTTCTACACTCTTGATAGGAGCAGTCGAGTAGAACTGGTTTTTTCATGGATACCGTGTAGCTGTGGAATAATGGTCTTGACATCATTGAAAGAGCCGATTGTCACACTTCATTACTTGGCTGATTGCTTTGTTGAATATTTGAGGGTTGGATAGAGATAGCAATAAATCCTTCACGTCATCTCTGAGTTTTCAATAAAATTGACTTATCAACGCTTCTTCTCTCCAATTGATATTACAGGCAAGTTGTTTGAAGTCCGATATATAAATAGATATAGAGTGTGATCCTTGATATAGAGAACGAATCTTGGTGGTTACCCATCGGGCCTTATAATGCTCTCTAAATGCCTCTTCAAATGCTTCTAGAAAGGTCTCAAAATTATTTAAGATAGAAGACCTTTTCTCAAATAAGGGGGCAAATCAAAACAAAGCTTATCCAATAAGCAATGTCCTCACTAATCCAACTCGCGACTCCTTAGTTGAATAGCATTTCGGTTGCAAGAATGTTACCAATCAAACTTGGTTTATAAAACCACGAAATTTTGATTGGATACCATCAAACTTCTCTAAGAGACTGACTCGAGGCTCTTTATACTACGGTGTAATCAAATTCTCATGTTGAGATGTAGATGGCAGTATTTCACTAGCTAGAGGTGGTTGTATTATAGTCTGAGCCACTTCCACTCTTGTAGTTCCAGGGAGCTTAGCAAAATTTCCTTCAATTTCAGCAGTTCTAACCGCTAGAGCGTTAAGGGCATGGATGATCATATCTAACTTTGACTCCGAAGATTCTACCATGTTAACATCTTCTCTATTAGCCATATTAAGTAAAGAAAAAAGAATCAATACCAGTCTAAGAGAGGGTAATCTGCAACCTTTAGAATGCCCAAGTATCTCCAAGGAGAGGGATAGTCCACTCTCTGCCTCAAAGTATTAAGCTCTGATATTGATAGAAGGGCAGTCTCGACAAACTATCACGGACGCAGAATATAGACTAGAAGTCTAAACAAGAAATTCAAGAAGAATTGGCAAGAACTAGATTAATTAGATGAGTATAAGAAACAACACCAGAGAAGTGAGTTAGAGCTCCAAGAGATTTATTGTTGAGACTGAAGAACTTTTCAGCCTCAACTTCAATATATACTCCTATCTAGGAAGCTTCTCAAATAACTTCTTCTAATTAGGGAGCTTCTCAAACAACTTTCACTAACTAGGAAGCTTCTCAAGCAACTTCTACCAATTAGGAAGCTTCTCAAGTAACTTCTACCAACTAAGAAGCTTCTCAAGCAACTTCTACCAACTAAAAAGATATTAGAAGGTTCTAGGAGGTTCTAGAGAGTTTTAAGAGCCTTCTAGGATGTTCTAGAAGGTTCTGACAAGTATGTTCTTGACAGAGGTAATTTGTATATTTTCAAAGTGATAATTGTTGGTATTTTTAATGGCTTATTATAGATTTATTTAAAGTGACAAACTTATATGTATTTTAATTTGTAGTAAAAATAATAATTACTTGAAGAAAAATAAAAACAAATTAGATTAAAAAATAAATTCATATATATTTAATTTTTTATAAAAAATAAAAAATAAAAAAAACTACTTCAAAAGATTTGTAGTGATCTTTGTCATCAAAGAAAGAAAATAGATATATTATATTCTTAGACTAATAATAGAATATTTTAATAAATTATTATAAAAAAATTATTTATTTTTTAAATACCAATATATTTTTAATCTAATTTTAATTTATAAAATACTTAAGATTATATATTCTAAATATTCTTGACTTGAGATTAATATAATTTAGAAAGAAAAAAAAAAAAATTAAAAAAAAAATCATATTTCTTGTTAATAACTAAATTAAATTTCATAATAGCCACAATGGATTTGGTTTAGATTTGGATGATATTAGATTGTTTGTATTGGTTGACTTTGTATAAAGCCTTTTTATTTAATTAATTACTTTGATTTTGATAGAATGAAATATTATAATTATTTCAATTGCTTAAGATTTTTTTAGAATTATATAGTACATGCTTTTAGTTCTAAGAGGTGTGACATTTGTCTTACATGATCATAGTACAAGACTATGTATTTAATTCATGGTTAAAATTATTGCATGTTCTATTTGATAGTATGACAAGAGTATTTTCAATTAATTTGGATAGAAATCAATTTTGGACCAAAGCATTTTTTTTTTTTTGTTAAGCTTTGTCTATTATAATTATAAAATCATTATTAGATATGAGATATGGCCTATCTCATAAATTGTGTTGATTTTTTAGATCTAAGTTTGCAACTTCTTAATTAATATAAGATTTTTAGTTTTTTAATTTTTTTTATTAAAACTAAAACGAAATATTCTTTCATTCTAGTTGAAGATTTTAATACAATTCAATTTTATAGTTAAAAAAAATGGATATATTATTAAAATATATTTATTATATAAGTAGTTTGAAGAAATTAAATAATTATAGAATCTTTATTATCTCTAAGCTATTAAATTTGATGAAGAAGATGCTTTTATCTAAGAATGTTCTTAAGAAAAGAGTATAAGTAAACTTCTTTTGAATTTAACCAAGCAATTGTTCAAACACTAAATTCAAAGATTTTTAAACCACACAAATAATAATTACTATAAATTTATATAAATATTTTATTTTTTGTTAGATAATACTTATATGTATTTCAAGAAGATGATACCTAAAAAAAATATTGTTTATGGATTATCCTTATAAGAATCAATTTCTATAAGATATTTGCGTACTTAATTCTATACAATTGTATCTTTTGTAAACACTAGTTTGTCATATGTTTGTAAATACATGTGATTCTTAATAAACCATATGCCATACTCAATCTAGACTTGTTATTTTCTATTACCACTATTCTAAATTTAAATTGCCCTGTATCATGTCCATATAAGTAATGTGAGCCTTCTAAAAATTCAAACAAGATCATATGCTAATTACAACAACCTTAATCCTAATTTCTCAAAAAACTAAATCTAGATTAAATAAGTGACAATCAATTATCATAAATAGATTTGAATGAGAAAGGTAAAGAAGCCAAAAGAAGGGTTGTCTTGAAATATAAAAGAATAAACACTAAAATTGCTGCCCTTACAAGCCACCATCTTCCATGTCACCTTTCACTTTTTTATCTTTTCATATGCGGAAGTGGCCACTTCTTCAAACTCGGAAGTGATTGGCCTTGCTTTTGAAGATTGGAGATTCAACGCTCAATGAACTTGACTTGCACATTAATGTTCGTGCATTAGGACTCGAGTTTGATGGCATTGTGCAGGTTTTGTTGCAGTGTTAGCTTCTGCGCAGTGAGTCTGGCTGAGGCCACGAGCAAGACAGTCCCGTCGTGGGTTGGCGTGGTCTCCAAGCTAGTTACGTCAACGGTGGGGACTTCGAGGAGCAACATTCTGTGCTTGGTTGAATCTGAGTGTGTCAGAGATGGCGTCGCGCACAGTCTGAGTTCGGTCGGCCCTGCCTAATAATTTCTTACGTTGCTGTTTGTCTGCGTCGATGTCAGGTTGAAATGTTCAAACTTCGAATCTCAATTTCATTCTCGCTTTTACAAAAATATGAAAATCTAAAATTACGAATCGTTTTTTAATTCTGGGGGTGGAAGACCTGGAAAACGGTTTACTACCCGAGGATGTCCGGTAGCGTTAAAACTTGGTCAATTCTGGAGGAGCATTTCAAGGTCTGGTCTGTATGTGTTACAGCAGAGGAACCGATTTCCTCTAGTGATTAATTGATATGAACATGAAACTGCTGCAGCTGTAAATATCTAGGTGTACCGCTTTGATTAACGGGCATTATGAGTATCGGAACGACATTGTGGGGCCTTTCAATCATCGTCGTCCACAGTGTTTGGTGGAATTTGACTGGGTGCAACCGCGGCTGGACTTAATGATTAGGGCAGGGAGGTAAGGGTTCTATGATTATTGGTGGTCGTTGGAGAGCATGGAGAAGGATTTCAAATTTGAATTTCTTTTACACATTTAGATTCGCTTGCTCAATTGGTCATTATGTTGAATAGAGAACACTGAGCACTTCAGAGCTGTCTGTAAGTATCCATCTTTCTTAAGAGGGAGGCTCCCTTGAAGAAGTCTGCATTTGGTTCCGTTACATCTATTTTAGAGCTAATAGAAGCATTTTCCTCTCAGGGTTACGACAGTCAAGCAGGGTGGGTGTGATATAGGGATGACATTAGTCTCACAGTAGCCTATTGATAATGTGCTCTTTGGCTCAAATGATTATTACATGCACAGCACTAGGTGTGTTGACAAATTCTGCCGAAGAATTTGAAAGTTGATGGCTTTTCCGTCTCAACTTAAGGAATTTCTTGGGTCTTGGGGTCCAGAAACTTCCAGTTTTTATTTTTATTTATTTACTATGAACCATCTTGTTTAGGTTGCTTTGATTTCATAATTAGTTTACCCTTCAGTGTTCAATTACATCTTGTGAGTGAATCATATGGTATAGGCAATTATCTAAAACATAGCTTATAAAAGAATTCTCAAGTGGAATTTTTTGATTTATACCTTAAACTAGTGAATAAGTATAGAATGACTTTGGATGATATGAACATCCGGCATCAAAAACCGGCATCAAAAAGTTCACAAATTAGTATTTTAAACTGAAGGGATATTTAAGGATATTTAAGGCCACTTCATACTATTGCCAATTGTTGAGTGGACAAAGGATTCTAACAATATGATTGGTGGAGAGAAAAAATTGATTGTTTGCCCTTCATAGGCCCATGGATGTTTCAGTCAAAAACATTTGCATGACGACACTTTATGGTAGTTTTGGCACCAAAGTTGTCTGCTTAAGAAGAAATTGGACTTAACAAAAATAATGGACACACAATTCTCAATTGAACAAACAAATCAAAAATCATATTTATTATATTTTAATGTCTTCTATGTTGACCTTTCTATGTTGACCTTTCAAGTAGAGTTGTCCAAAATCTATTTAACCAAACCAAACGGCCATGGTGTAAGAAGTGGCCCTTAATTTCTACATCTTACAGTGCTGTGCGAGAGTTCAAAACATTCTAACCTACCTGCATTTCACCAGCTCAGAAGAGCCCAAGTAGCACCACCCAAAGTTGAAATACACAGAAATCTTCCAAAAGGTATTTTTAATGGCTTCCATGTAAAGTTTCTATGAAGCACCTGATTGCTGCCGAACTGCGGAATTTTGATACCTTAACTACAGACGAGAAGTGCACTTTTGGCACTTCTCAAAGAAATGCTCTATGCATTAGCCTTAGCCCTCCTCCCCTGGCTATCCCCACTTCGAAACGGGGCTGCGTTCCACCAAAGGAAGGCAAGCCCATTTTCGCCGGCGGAAGAAACGACTTCCCCGACTGAGAATAGGATTTCTGGTGTAACAGCGACTAAGTCAACCTGGAACAATCTGGACGCATTGTATCTTGATTTCTACTAATTTCGACTATTCAGTAGCTTTTTGTTAAACCTCTTTCGCCAACAGTGTTCGATTAAGCAGAAATAACTTGAAAAAGATTCATTGGGAGGATTAGAAATGAATTTGCATAAATCTCAATCGAAATCTTCGTCCAATCTGTGTCTCAATCGATACCGCCGCTGCAATTTGCATTCGAACTGCTCCTTCTGCTCCATCTCGCAGACCAATCCTTTCCCTCACTTCGCGAGAACAGAGAATTTGTCTGAATTCGAGCGAGCATCGTAGAAGTTTGCCTTTCCAGGCAGAGATTCTACGCTCTAAAAGCCAGTGGTGAGTTTTTGAGGCTGTTGTTGGGATTTATGTGTGATTTTAGCGCTTGGATTCGTGGTTCGTGTTCTTCTCCGGTTGCTGGATTTGTTTTAGAATTCAATTGTTTACTCTAATCTAATCTGTAATCTTTTCATCAATAATGAATTCCCATACTTAACTTCTTCACCCGCAATTAGATTTTATTATTTCAAAGCTTTTGTTCAGTGAACATTCCAAGGGACCTTGCTAATCAAAAGTGTTGCTATAGAGTCAAATTGCTATTCAATTTGTTAATTTTTCAAGATCTCCTTTAGAATTCATAGAATTTTTATTTTTTATTTACATTGTAGATCTAGACATGAACTTCTTTTATAGTTTTAAAAATAATTTTAGCTCAATTTTTTTTTTTATTTTTTATTTTATTTTATTTTGACTACACATATTAATAATAATTATCATAGTTAATGTAGATCCATTATGTATTCCATGTATTTCTTATTAAGCCTGGTATTATAATTGATATATTAAGATTCTTTTGTTGAAATAAATAATAATCAAGAATTTATAGTGGAAGAAATCTTAAATTCAAGTGGATGTCAAAATAAATTATAATTTCCTATACATTGACATAAATATGATATTAGTGAACATACATGGAAGCCATTTAAGAATCTTTTGAATTTATCAAAGGTTATTGTTGTTAATTGACAACATCCATTAAAACCAAGGATCAACCATTGATAATACAATGGTATAAATTAAAGAGAAAGAAGATTGAAGATAAATGTTTAAAACTTCTTTGTAACATAAAGAATTAACAATTACCAAATTCATTTCAAGAATTATTATAAAATTGTCAGATGGAGTATTTAGATTGTTTCAACCTAGATAATATCAAAATCATGATAAAGATATTCAAGAAGGACATGTTCCTTTTTAAATGGATGGCAAGATATAATATATTTAATACTACGATCTTGGAAGAGACTCTAAATGCTTAATAATATTATTAGAGGTATATGCTATATTTGATAGAATATATAAAGTGTTATTTGAGAATAGTTCCGAAGGCCTCAACAATGATCAAGTAATAAGATGGTCTTTTTTATCGTGGTATGAGATATCATCAATGTTTGAAGAGATCTATCAACCACCTTTGTGCAAAACATAGATTATAGTTTGTTGCTAGTACTATTTAATAAATCTTGGATTTTATTAACTTATAAAGCAATTTGACCACTCCTTATAAAACTTGTTGCCTAAAAGAGAAGATAATTTAATAGATGCTTATATTATTTGGATAAATAGAAATAAAAATAAGTAGAAATAAGTAGATACATGTTAGAAAGTTAATATTTTTTTTAAGAAGCTTTGAGGATAGTTCCTAGATATAAATTAGATATTTAGATTTTTATAGATATATCATGTGGCTATTAAAATTTATTCCATAAGTTTCTTATTTTTAGAAAGTTATATTAGAAGAAATCTTTAATTTGATACTTGAATTAGAAGCCTTGCGGTCTCTAAGAAGCTTCTATAAGATCTTCTTTGTAATTAATATATATATATATATATATATATATAAGCAAAAATAAGGCCATCTTTAATCTTGTCAATATCTTTCTTGTATTCAAGTCATGGTTCAAAATTCTCTAGTTTCTTTGTATTGGCAATAGCCATTTTAGTTCTTTTCTATCTTATAATTATTTCTTCTTTTTTTATTTTTTTATTTCTTTAATGATACATGAGATGATTGTCTTTTGGATTTTATCAAAATTATATATATTATTAAAAAATTATTTAAAAAATTATATATATATATATATATATATATATATATATATATATATATATAAAATTTATATAAGATTTAAAATATAGGATTTAAATAAGAATTAGTAAAAAAAATTTAAAATTCAATATAAAATAGAGAAAATTTAATTTTATAAATAAAAATAAATTAATATTATTTAATTAAAAAGATATAATAATATTTATAAAAAAGTGATATATATCTTTTGGAGGGTGATTTTATTATTATGTAGTAAGAAGACTATTTAATAAAGAAATTGGTGAAGATATAGGATGTATAAAAATAATTCAAATATAAGTTTAATAGGTTTTTTTATACCACTTAATAACTAATAAATAAAACTTAAGTATAAAGTTTATATTTTATATTATCTCTTATCAATTAATAAAACTTTTAATATCTAAATTGAACTATAAATATAATTTAAAAAAGCTCTATGTACAAAATTTAAAATTAATTTAATAATCCAATTAGAAATTATGTCTTGTTATAATTTACTAATTAAAATTTAGGATTTAAAGTTTGATAATGTTTTAGGATTTAAGACTTGATAGATTTTAGGTTTTAAAGCTGTTAGGATAGAAAATAAGATTGGTTGGATTTAAGATTGCTAGGAAGATTGAGATTGTTGAAAAATGGTGTTTTTAAGCACCATATTATTTTAGTTATAAGATAATTATAAGCCATATAAAGCAAGTAGAAAGAATTTTTATAATTTGATCAATAATATGGCTATAGAAATTGGATGTTTGTAAGTTTTGTATCTAGGACCACTAAGTAGGTCACTTTTCATACTTTGAGAAGTTTAGAATAATCCATCTATGCTTTTATATAAGATCTATTCTTTTTTGCATAATAATTCTTTGATAATGATCATCTTTTGTCTTTATAGTATAGATATAAGTTTTCAAAGTTGAGGTCAATGTCAATATTATGGTCAAAATCTATAAAGGAATTGATAATTCTATTGGGGTTGATAATTCTATTGAAGTCAAAGTTTCTATCAAGGTCAAGGTTGACTAATTCTTATAAAGTAGATAAATTCTAAACCTATATTAGATATCTTGGTTCTTCAATCTCTTCTTCCTCATATCTTCATATGTCTTATAATATCCAACTATTGCCAAGTGAATCTTTACTAAGGTCAAAGTATACCATTGATGTAGTTTGCTTGAAGTAAAGTTTTAGCTTGCACTTGATGAATCTTATCTTGTAGTCGTCTACTTACTTTATAACTTCATGGTCTTGATTCTAAAGCTTCTTCAATCTTCAATAAAAAACCTAACAGTCTTCATAAATCCTTTCCTGAGTCATTTTATGAATAAAAACTTAAGACTTGCTTATGTATCAACAAAATAGAAAGAATAGATATAATAAAATATAAATTATAATCTTTTTATTATGTTTTTTTTATAATATTTATAATATAAGATTTTAACTATTTATAGCTATTTATATTAAATTTCTTTTAATATTATTTAAACTTTATAAATTTAATTTGATTCTAATTACCTTAACTACCAAAGGTGACTTAACCACCTTGTCTTTTAACACATGGGTATCAAAGACACAAAAATATAAAACAATTGACTTAAACTAGAAAGAGGTTTTAAGAAGAAATTGACAAGGACTTAAATTAACTAAATAAATATACAAACAACACCAAGAAAGATGAGCTAGAACTCTAAGAGATGCGCTGTTGAGATTGAAGAATTCTTTGACCTTAATACCAATATATATTCCTATCTAAGAAGCTTCTTAAGCAGCTTTTATCAAATTAAAAAAATTCTCAAGCACCTTCTACTAACTTGAAAGCTTCTTGAGCTCTTTCCACTAACCAAAAAGTTACTTGAGCTACTTTCATCAACTAAAAAACCTCTAGAATATTCTAGAAGGTTTTGTGAATTTCCAAAGTATATGTCTCTAATATCACTTCTTTTTTTTACAATGACTTTTAAAAGGAGTTCATCTCTTTGAAAATCTTCTTATATATGTAAAAAATCAAGAATACATTGTATCAATGAAGTTATATATATATTTTTTTATTCTTAAAAAAATAGGTTTTATTGATCCTTGAAGAAATTACCTATAGTCTTAAGCTAGTACCCCCATTGTTAAAACATCCTATTCAAGGATTTGATCTTCATTGCAGCCTTTAAAACATCCTCCAAATAAGATCTTAGATTTAAAAGGATTCATCTTTCCAAGGTCAAGGAATACTACTAAACCTTGAGTATTGGAATCAAGAGTTGTATGATTGGATATTACTCTTAATGGCTCCAATCATGATTATATTTGGCATTGAAATGTATCATCATTGTGAAAATTGTATTGATTTGTTTGAAGCTTGCATAACAAGTGAATCTTTTGAATCTTCTTCTAATAAATCTTTCAATACTTAAAGATTTGATATGGTGATTGACTTGCTTCTATAATTCTATTCTATATTGGAACAAATGATTCCATATGGTTGTTTGGTATTATAATAGATGCTTTACAAATCCTTCAGCTATTGGATTGTTGTTCTTTGGCGTATTCTATAGATGAAGCTTTCAATAATATCTATAGTTGGAATAAAATAATATTTGCTAAGTTGAAGTATGAATAATATTATTAGATACAAATTTTACTAATGGTAGATATAAGATCCAATCATCTTGTTAATAATTAATGCTGCGTTGTAAATATTACTCTAGAATTTGATTAATTTATTTTATTTAGTTGTCAATTTAAAGATAAAAAGCCCAAAAAAGTTTAATGTTTATCTTCAAAATTTCAAAAAAGCATCTTCAAAACTTAGATACGAATTAGGATCCTTGATCGGATATGATATCATATGATAAGCCATGATATTGATATATATTGTCAAAAAAAAATCTTACTATTTCTTCACTAGAAGCAGTTTTCTTACGAGGAATAAAATAAGCCATCTTTGTGAGTTGATTAAGCACCACAATGATGTTATCTAATGAATTAAATGACAATAGATCCATAATGTAATCTATCAAAATAAAAGACTATGACCATCTTAGAATGAGCAAGGATTGTAAAAATCTATAAAGGCAATATTGAAGATTATTAGACCTTACACAGATGTCATAAAAGGCTACAAAGTCTTTCATAGCCTTCTACATTTGAGGCCACCAAAAATCTTGGAATATAAATTTTAAGGTCTTATTAAATCTAAAGTGACCCACAGTTAAAAAATCATAACAAGATTGAAGAATGTATAGTCATGTTGATCTTTTTGGAATATACAAATGATCTTTAAAATATAAAAGATCTTCTTCAAGCTTGAATTTATTAACATTTTTATTAAAGCAATGCTTGATATCAAGGACCAAAGCATCATTAGTGGTTATAGCATGCACCTCATTGAGAAAACTAGAATCAATAGGTGCGAATGTAATAGTGGCACAAAGGCAAAATTATTCCAACTTCAAGAAAGTTGCATATTATTGATCAAATGCTACCTCTCATGCCCTAAATATAAGATATAAAATTATTAATAAAGCATTAGATAATCCTTGTTATTTCTTAGGTTGATAAATAATAACAAAATTAAATCAAAATAATGACATATTCCATTAAGCTTGATGATAATTAAGAATCTAAGTTGATATGAAATATTCCAAATTCTTATAATTTGTATATACAATTATAAGATGTATTACTCTTTCAATAAAATGATGCCATTCTTGAAAATGATCTATAATACTAAAAAATTTCTTATTGTAGATTTCATAATTAATTTTGGCAGCAAAAAACTTTTGAAAATAAAATATAATATGATAAAATTTATTATTTATATCAATTTATAAAAGTATGGTTCCTAGTACAAAATCCAAAGTATAAGTCTCTATATAGAATGCTTTTGTAAAATCTAGATGTACCAAGATTAGAGCTATAATGAATGTTGTCTTGAAATCTTGAAATGTCTTTTTTACTTAAGGCCTCCATTTCAATTTGTTTTTGTATATGAATTGAGTAAAAGGAATAAGAATTTGAGAGTAATTTTTGATAAACATCCGATAGAAGTTAGCAAATCCAAAAAAATATTGTACATCATTTACAATCTTTGGAATGGCCCATTGCATAACCACCTCCATCTTTTTGGGATCCATCATCAATCCTTCAATAAATACAATATATTCCAAAAATTTCATCTTTAATTGATAAAATACATATTTTTCTAACTTAGCATATAGACTTGAATCTTGTAGCTTTTATAATATTAACTTTTTATACTCTTTATATTTTTCCAAATTTTTTGAATAAATCAAGATATCATCAACATAGATTACCACAAACTTATCTACATGCTCTTAAAAGATGTTATTAAATAAGTGCTGAAAGATAGCGGGTATATTTATTAATTCAAATAATATGACATTATATTCAAAATATCCATACCTTGTCCAAAATGCAGTCTTTTATTTATCTCCCTTCTTCATTAGTACCAAATTGTATACTTTATAAAGATCTATTTTAATATAGATCTTGGCTTGATCGAGTTGTTTCAAAAATCTTGAGATTAATAATAATGATAACAACTCTTTACCATTATCTTATTCAATTTCCAATAATCAACACATACACTTAAGGAACCATCTTTTTTTTTTTTTTTTTTCACAAAGAATATAGGTGTATCTATTAGAGATTTTAAATACTTGATGAAGTTCTTTGGAAGGTTTTTACCAATATAATCTTTCAATGCCGAAAGCTTGTTTTAAGAAAGGTTATAAATTGGACCAAAAGGTGGTTGTATTTTTTTTTGAAGATCTATAGCATAATTATATGGTTGGTATTCTGATAATATATCAATATTATCCTTTTAAAAAACATCTTAAAATTTGCTATACTACTTTGAAATAATTACAAATGAAGTCATATCTTCTTTAATTAGAATTACAAAAATAATGAATGGTGTATCTTCTTTGGCCAATCTTATAAAGATCCTTGCTCCAATAAATAAAAGCTTATCAACTGATGACTTTTTACAAAGTTTTCTTACAGGAATTTCTATTGAAAATGTCATTCTTTGTGACTTCCAGTCTATAGATGGATTATGCTTTTCCAATCAAAAAAATTCAATAATAACATGATTTGAAAGAATCATAATAACATTGATTACAATTTGGCTACTATGATCTTCAAATGATACTTCTATAGGCATTGTTTTATGGATGATACTACTAGAAGATAAAAATTGTCCATCTATTATTTTTATATGAACAAGTTTGGATTTTTGTACTAAAAGAATTTTACGAAGCTTAGTAAATGCCTCATTTAAGAAACAAGTAGACGTCTCTAAATCCAATAAGGCAATTGCTTGAAGCTTTTGAAGGCCAAGACACAAAGGAATTGTAAAGCAATGAGTAGATTGAACAAAAAGAGAAGAACCTAAATAGTTTTGCAATATTGAATTATTCAGCCACACGGTTTTTACTGTGGCTGAATATCTTCATTTTCTTGAACAATTGTAATCTTGATCTTGGTAATGTGCTGATTTTGTTTCTTTAGATAATTATAAATGTTGAAGCTTTTCTTGCCACAATACAAACAAAGACCTTCTTCCATATAATACTTCTTTTCTTATGGACTATGAGTTTTAAAATATATTATAATAAGTTGTATATCTTTTTTTAAAAAATTTGAATTTAGACTGGTTGCCAATATAGCAAGAATGTATCTAATTGTATATTGGCTTGATAAAGTCCATAAACATTAATCTTGACAAAGTTGAAATAGTCAATTATCATATTTCATGGTGTTGTGGTAGAAAGAAATTACCTCAAGAAAGCATTGAGCTTCTAGTTGCTATTAATTACTCAACCAAGATTCAAAATAATAAAACTTCCAAATTTATATAAAAATCTTCTTCATAGGGCTATTACACCTAATATAAAAGTCTTACTTTCATAAAATACTGAAAATATAATAAAATATTCTAAAACCCTCATTCACTCATAAAGAAGGAATTTTTTCTAAACTTCAATAATCCATCACTTTTAATCCAACTATCCAAATCTACTAAAAATTTATATGAAGTACTGATGTATTCTTAATAACTACCTCAATAAATTTCAACTATCGATTTATTACTGAGCTTTAGATATTACCAAAATCCTAACATCAGCTTCAAATCCTTATTTACAAATACTTGCATACTAAATTCTTCATACCTTACAAAATAAGTGTCCAAATGCTATAAAATTTTGATATATAGCTTTTTTACATAATAATTCACCTTTTTAAAAAAATTTAGACTAAAATTTGTCCAAAAGCTTTACATATGACAAAAATCATTACTATTAATAAAATAGTCTATTTACTATCTTGGAATTCAATTTGCTACTTTTGACTTCTAATGTCTCTTTCTTCTAATTCCAAATATAATTATTTTTTTATATCAAGTGTAGATCTTGAAATCACCTCTCCAATCGCACCCTCCAATCTCCAAAAAATTTCATATAACTCCTTATATCTTCAAAAGAAAGATAGTATATATGATTTGTATACCTTAACTTCAAGTGCCCACTCCTCCCTCATAAAAATTCCAAATCTCTTGATTTTTATACCAAAATTGTAGTACAAAAAATAAGCTTTTTAGCTCTAGTATATAATTTTCAAACTTCCTCTTTGAAGTTGCTGAAATCCTTATACTTATCATAGATAGCCTCCTCAAAGCGTATTAGGTATGACCATTGACCAATAGGAATGAAGAGCTTCACCCTTTGCCTTTATTTATCCATACTTTACCTTTATCCTTCCAAATAAGCCTCTTAGTAGTTTGATTCTTCATCTTTGGTCTCCAATCTCTTCTCAAGGCTTCATGCTAAATATTTAGGTTCTATACAATTTAAACACCATAATCAAACTAAGTAAAAAAAATCTAAAATAAAGTTTTTTATACCAACTTTTTTTTATTTAATCTATTGACTATTCTAACAAATATCTAAATTTATAAAAATATTATATATTTTCAGAAGACTAACTTGAAGTTCCTTACATTATTGAATAGGTGGATTTTCTTAACACAATATAGGTAGTAGTGCATCTTCGAGCGTAGAAGTTAGGGGTGGGTGCAATCTAAATTGTAATACTCCAGATGTTACATTATTATAAAGTTTTGTAATAACTCCTTCAATTTTTATAGTTCTAATAGATAAAGTAATAAGAACGCTTATAATAGGATCTAATTTGAATTCAAAAGATTTGATCATACTGATGTCTTGATCTCCAGCTATTTTAAAAGAAAAAAAAATGAATCTATAAAAAAATAATATTAATTTAGAAGAGAGTAATCTGCAGCCTCTAAAATGCTTTAAGACCTTTAAAGAGAGGAATGATCCACTCTCTCACAAGAAGGATAAAACTTTAATATTATCATGAAAGAAATATTAATATAAAGGTGGATAGTTCACAATCTCTAAAATGTTGGTATACCTTCAAGAAGAGGAGTATTTCACTTTCTAATAAGAAAGATCCAACTCTGATATTCAAGACGAGGGCGGTTTTGATAAACTATCAAAGACACAAGAATATAGAATTAGAGACTTGAACTGGAAAGAGATTTCAAGAAGAAACCAATAAAGGCTTAAATTATCTAGATGAAAAATAAATAATATCAAGAAAGATGAGGTAAAACTCCAAGAGATGTATTGTCGAGACTAAAGAACTCTTTAGCCTCTACTCCAATATATATGCTTGTCTAGGGAGCTTCTTAAGTAGCTTTTATCAAACTAAGAAGCTTCTTGAGCAACTTCTACCAACTAAGAAGCTTCTCAAGCTCTTTCTATCAATTTGAAAGCTTCTTAAGCTCCCTCCACTAACTAAGAAGTTACTTGAGGTACCTTCACCAACTAAGAAACCTGTAAAATATTCTAGAAGGTTCTATAAACTTCTAAAGTGTATATTCCTAACAATGGGTGACTAACCATTATCTATTTACACTAATTATTTCTAATTTTTATTTTTCTAATCCTTTTTATATTAGCTCTTATTCTTCTTTTAATTTCTTTTACACAAAATCTTCTCTTCTTTTTTTTAACTCTTTTTGATACCAAGTTTTTTTTTTTTTTTTTTTTTTTTTTCCTTCTTCTTCTTCTTCTTCTTCTTCTTCTTCTTAGTCTTTTCTTCTTGTTTTAACTCTTTTTTGCACCAAGTTTTTTTCTTTTTCTTTTAATACTTTAAATAAAAGATTTTTTCTAAATTACACCTTACAAAAAGTGGAGGTCAAGACATTAGATTCAATTTAATGATATTAAAATTAAGAATATTTTTAAAAGATAATTCTAAGGTTAACATTACTCCCTCCCTTCACATTTAATTAGTTTCATATGATTAATATTTTAAGTTCTAAAAGTGTACTAATTATATTATTTAGTATATCTAACATATTTGTTTCTTTCATTGATTTCTATTTTTTTTTTGTAATAATGAATTTCTTGAACCTTAGCTTGTAAATTGTCCTTTAAAGAATTTCTGTTGCATTCAAAAGTATATTTTTCTTTCCAGAATTACATTTCTTTTCTGTCCATTAAAATCATATCACTAATTGGTTCAGTAATATTCTGGCCATGGCTTCTACCTGCAACATTCTCACTCAATTTGTAGTAGTTTTTTGGCATATTTCTTGAGGCTCCTGAATTGAGTTGCACTCCTTTTGATTCCTTCCATTTTTGGTTCTGTCAGCATAAGGTCCGAGGAACTAATCAGCCTGTATACCCTGTTGCAGCCGTTGGAAGTCATACCTTCGTGACTCGTGCATGCCGGCTCGTGACTCATGAATGTTATTGCCGGCTACAACTTCAATCATTGAATGACAATGCCCAAATAAATCCCAAGGAGTTTCGAACTGTAACCACCGAATTGACTCATACTTGGTATTGCCGTTGTTAATACCGCGTACCGTTGACACATCCAGTCGAGAGTTGCTTAAAGCCCAATGTTGTTTGCTCTTCCAACATTCAGTGGCCGCATTGTTACCAATCTCGTATGTGCCAACACTGTTGGCCCCGCCATGACAATCCTATTTCCTACTGTGCCCCCTCTCAGTTTTGTTTCCCGGATTCATTTTCATGGAGCAGTGCCACAATTCATTTTTCAAGTGTTTGTTGTCTCTATCTTCCGTGATCCCTCCTTCAGTGACCCCGTCTGCAGCAACACTAGTTTGATCCTTGAGCGGAGTAGTTGTTGCTGCCATTCGTTTGAGAGTGCCATTGATTCTGCATGCAATATGTCGTATCGCTCTTTCCTTCATGCCGTTTGTTGCATTGTCTTGTTGTAAGACAGATACACGGTTTATCACGTTGTGGGGCTGGGTGGTGTGTAATGACTTTCCTATTCGTTGTTGTGCTTTCGGCTTAGAACTTCTGTGTTGGAACTTATTTTTGTTGTTGCTGCATTTTGGCCGCTTGTATTTGTGACTGTTACAGAAGGCATGGACACCGCAGCCATGCATACCGTTGGTTCTAACCACGTTTGTTGGTGCTTGGTTGATGATTGTGGTCTTGGTTCAGTTGATAACTGCGAATTTGGTTGGATTGATAACTGCGAATCTGGTTGCGTTGACTGTGCACAATTTTCATTTGTTTGCTTTTGCTCGGACGGTAGTTGTGTGTTAGCTCGTTCTGGAATTATTTTGATTGTTAATGTGCTATTTCTTCCCCGACTCTTGTAGCGGTCCTGGTATCGTGCCTTTGTGGTGTGCTGAATCACATTAGAATGCATTGTTTAACTGTCATGGTAAGCCGCTGGCACTTGGTAATTAATGGTGTGACTATTGGCTCCATTTGCCAGTTCGGCAAGTTGAACATCATTGGCGACATCCATTTTGACTTGATCACATTTGCATCTGTTTGTTTAGTGTCAGTTTTTGCCGTGTAGGTATCTTTGTCCGTCGATGGTCAAAGGTCTTCAAAAATTTTCCACAATCTTTCCTTCGTTTTGGCCAATATTACTTTTGTTTGTTCATGCGATGTTTCGTGTTCCCAAACTGAAAGTAAAGCAATTTTCGCTTTAAGGCTGTTAATATTGTCAAACAAAAATTGCCCTTGCTTTGTCGTGAAAACATCATTGCCGATATTATGATCCTCAATTCCCATTCGACCCACCTATCAATTTTTTTTTCCGTTTAATCGATTGTAATGCTAAAAGTTAACTAAGATTCTTCTTTTGTTTCGCCGTTGCTGATAATTTTGTGACACCGGACTCTGTCTCTCCAATATCCATTCCCTTGTGTTGTGAATCACTCTCACCTCTTGCTTCGTTGATGTTTTCCTTGATCTACTTGGTGTGACTTTGTAATGACCAATAATTTGATTACTTGTGTTGAGGTACGTCGTTCTGTCACGGGTGTTACTGCACCAGTCTGCAAGTTAGATATAGCATCGTTTACTTCACTGTTCTTAGGTGAGGTAAACTGCTTCCTAATCGGCGTAGTGGTTGTCTGATTTCCTTTCGAATGAATTGTTGGCTCAATGGTACCAAACGTTGTCTTCTTTGCCACCCGTGTATCTGCTTAGTTTGGTATATTGTCTTCTTCCATCTCTTCATTTCGTTCATCACATCGGAATTTTAATATTCGGCCATCATCATTTGCCAGATTTTCCTCTCCTTTTGTTTAACTTCTCAAAAATTTCGCCTTTTTCTTATGCTGTAGCTCGTGTCCTCGAAATGGAGTAGTTAATACTTCTTTGTATGTGGGATGATTTGTTGTGTAGCTAGGATTGTTGCTGAATCCAACCTTTCTTGCTTTACAATGGTGGATGTTGGTTTTATACTGTTCATCGACCCTGTCTATCATTACAACAACTACTGTAGCAATCAATGTTGATGTTGTATTCCTTCCCCTTGATACATCCATTGAGTTTCTCTTTCTTGATTGACTACCTCTGAAATGTTTGTAATTATACTTTTGTATTTGCAAAATTAACAAGCTGATGAGTGTAGTTGCAACAGTTTGAATATTACTTCGATGGATCCTCCTCTGCTCTTCTTACACTCTTTGTAATTTCTTTTTTAATAAAAATAATAGCTATATATAAGTATAATAGAATAGAGATTTTTTTTTTTTTAATTTATATTTTTTTTAGGTTAGAATATTGAAAGGAATTTAGTAATGGAATTACAAAGAATGTAATTTCTTATATCATGTACTAAGTTGAATTTGGAATTATTGTTTTCTATTCTTTATGAAGTATTTATTGATGCTTTCTTTTATAAAACTTAGAAAATAGATGATTTATATGCATAAACAATTCCAATTTGTTAAAAATACTTCTTTTGTATTCTTTAATATTATAAAAATCTTCTTATATCTTCATTTCTTTTCTTGGAATTACTTTGATAATAACTTTTATGTCTTTATTTTGTTTTTATGAAATACTTACAAAAAATGAATATACTCATAGTTCTTCTTTTATATTGTAATATAATTTTAATTTATTGATATTAATTCTTATAGTTATGTCATATAGTAACTTTAAATCTACTCTCCATTAAAGTAGATTGAAGCTATTACATAAGATTTCATCTATTTAAATTGAATTTTTATTTTTATTTTTATTTTTTTATGGATATTATTTTTAATTACAAAAATAATTTGCCTTTTATATATTTATTAATTTTTATATCATTATCTTGACTTTTTTAATATATAATATTTTATCATGTTTAGTATTTATTAAAATTATATTTCAAGATATGCTTATTTGGTCCATCTTAAAATATACTAAATACTAAATAATAATATCTATAAGGTCAATCTTGATAGATATGCTCATATCAAAATTTCCTTTGTAATTATATTCTTATTATATTTTCCTTAGTCTTTAATCTTTTTAAATCCATATTTCTAACTTGATGAAGTCTATATATTATAATAATTTGTATGTTCATGACTTGAGTTATTCTTTTTGTCTTGTCTAAGTATTTGATAGATAAGAGAACTTTAGTGCTATAAACCAAAGAAAAAGATGTGAGTTTAGATGTTACTTTATATATTGTATAATATACCCACAATTGTGAATAAAATTTGATATCCCAATCTATTTGGTTTGCATTAATTATTTTAATCAATACGGGTTTAAGTACTTTGTTGGTTGATTTTGCTTAACCATTGTTAGGGACATATGCTTTGAAGGTTCACAAAACCTTCTAAAACATTGTAGAGGTATTTGAGTTAGTAAAAGTTGGTTGAGAAGCTTCCTAGTTGGTGAAAATAGCTTAAGAAACTTCCTTGTTAGTGGAAGGAGCTTGAAAAGCTTCCAAGTTAGTAGAAGGAACTTGAGAAGCTTCCTACTTGGTAGAAGCTATTTGAGAAGCTTCTTATTTTAATGGAAGCCCTTCAAAAAGCATCCTAGACAGGAATATATATGAGAGTCAAGGTTGAAGAGTTCTTTAGTCTTGACAACGCATTTCTTGGAGTTTTAGCTTATCTTTCTTGGTATTGTTTGTATACTCATTTAGTTAATTTAAGTTCTTGTTGGTTTCTTCTTAAAACCTTTGTGAGTCCTATCAATACATTTTAATTAATAGATTGGTTAAAAATATAGCTTTAAGTTATTCAATTATATAAATACTATAGTTAGAGAGTCTTTTTGATTATTTAAGTATTTATTAGAATTTAGAAGTATCTATAAATATAAAATTCTTATTAGAAGAAAAATTATAAAAATGGAGTCTAAGTAAGTCTTGAGGGAATTATTTTAGTTGGTTTAGTATTTTTATTTATTATTAAATATTAAAAATTAATTATTAAAACCAATATCTATATTGGTCTTCTATCTATATGTATTATTCATTAAAAACCTATAAATATTATTTAGTAGGTAGAAGAAGCACAAGAAAGAAATTTCATGTCTTTTTAATTATTTTTATAGAAAATATGATTTTGAATTGATTTTTATTGATTATATTATTATAAAAAATTTCCAAGGTAGTATAAAATATTTTTAAATTGATATTATTATTTTAAAAATATTTTAGATATTTTTAGAATTTATTTAGAATTTATTATGAATTTTTAGAACAATTTTGAAGACTTTGGTAAAAATGAGTTTTATCACCTTGGGAGCCATTATGAAGAAATGGAGCAAGATTTGAAGGCCATGCAAGGTTTTTAAGCTAATAGGGTATTTTTGAACACCATGGTGAAGTCAAAAATATAAAATTAATAGTTCTACTAGTATAAAATAGGAAGACCAACAGCTAGTGTAGTCCTTATAGGAAGGGAGGTGCACATGTTCCATATGGGTTGTGGCATCTTGGATGTAGGTAGGAGGATAAGACTAAGGCCTCGTGGCCTCTCTAGGACACCCTTATACACTACTTGTGAGCCTTGGTGAGGTTCAAATTCATGATCTTTTAAGCAAGTTATCCTTGAGGTAAAAATTTTCCACTTAATTTTTTCATTATTTACCTCCTATCTTTGAATTATCATAACTTACTCATAGTAACTTGGATTTATATATATTCTATATAATTAGAAAGATAAAAAATTATCTATTTAAAAATATAATTTTTACTTTTTATTTTTATTTTTTATTAGATGAAAATCTAATGAACAGATTGTGACTAGTTTTGTAGTATGTAATTACTTAATTGCACATATTTCACTTGTTTTGTATTGTTCTTCTTCTTTATTGTTGTTTATTTTTCCTTATACTTCACACCACAATTTTTAAAAAACTCTTAATTGAGGCCACCTTATATTTTGGATTGAAAAGAGAATTTTACCCTCACAATCTTATTCTAATTCAAATCTTTTTTTTTATATTTTTGTATCTTTGACAATTTATCAAGATTAATCTCATCTTCAATATCAGAGTTGAATCATTCTTGTTAGAGAGTAGATTATCCCTCTACTTGAAGGTATATGAGTGCTTTAAAAGTTACGGATTACCCTCCTCTAAATTGATATTTTTTTCATTACAATATTGGAATTTTATTCTTCTTGTGAGAGATTGGATCACCGCTCTCTTTGAAGGTCTTAAAGCATTTTAGAGGTTGTAGATTATCCTCTTCTAAATTGATATTATTTTTTTATAGATTCATTTCTTCTTTCTCTTAGAATGGCTAGAGGTCAAGATATTATTATGATCAAATCTTTTGACTCCAAGTTAGATGCTATTATAACTTTTCTTATTACTTTATCTGCTAGGACTACAGAGATTAAAAGAATTGTTGTTAAACTTCACAATGACGCAACATTTAGAGTATCATAATTTAGATTACACCTACTTCTAACTTCTATGCTTGAAGATGTAGTACTATCTATGCTATACCAAAGAAATTCACTTGTTCAACAACGTCAAGAGCCTTGAATTAATCTTCCAGAGAAATATGATGGTACGCAATCAAAGTTCCAAGGATTTATTAACCAAATTTGATTAATAATGGTTCTACAATTTGATACTTATCTGACAAAAGAATCATGGATTAGATTGATTGGCGTCTTACTTACAGAACAAGCATTATCATGGTTTGCTCCCTTGTTTGAAAAGAAATCATCAATTTTGACCAACTATAAAATTTTCATGAAAAAATTTGTAGAAGTATTTGAAAAAAATGATAAGATTTGTTGGACAATAGCTAAGATACAAGTATTGTAAGAAGAAACAAACTTTGTATCAATCTATGCATCCAATTTTAGGCAATTAGCATGCAACATCAATTAAAACTAAAAAACCTGCCAAGGATAAGAACTCGATAAAAGTAAATAAATATATAAAATTTCTATTAAGAAATATAATAAAATAGAAATAAAAAAGTATATATATTAAAAGAAATTAAAATGGCTATTGCCACAAGACAAGAAAACTATAGACTCTTGAAACTGGACTAGAAGCAAAAAAAGAGTTGATAAGAATGAAGAAGGCTTTAGTCTTGTCTCTATTTATATTATCTATTTAAGAATTATATGGCGATATTCTATAGGACCTCCTATACATGTCTAATTTATAAGACACATGTCCAACTTGCATGACAAGTTTCCCACATGTGCGCCACCTACTTAGCTTATTCCGCAAGCTATCAACATGTGTGACACATGGCTAGCTTGTTCTACAAGCTACTACCATGTGCGCCATGTGGCTAGCTTGTTGACCAAGTTTCTAACCTACCAATCACGTATAGATATGTATAAAGGTGATTCCACATCTATAAAGCTTCTAAGAAGCTTTTCTATTAGATATTATCAAATCAATTTGTTTTACCTATTTCTATTGGTCTATATTAATTAGATAATTACTGAAATAAATCTTATGTCTATGATATTATCTCCCCTTCTATAGACGAGTTCCATAATGAGTAGTGATTACATATTGACAAAGTCCATAATACATCGAATTTTGCTTACCACATATTTTGATCTTTATTCCCTTTGAAGGTAGTTGATAGGTCCTTTCAGCCATCGATAATGTCTCATACCAAGGTGAGAGGACTACCTTATTAATTGATCATTGTTGAGGCCTTCATAACTGTCTTTAAAGAAAACATTAGGAACACCATCATGAATAATTTCTACCTCTAAAAATATCACCAAATATCAGGAGTCTATTCTAAGGTTGTGATATCAAACATGTTATATTTTGCCATCAATCCAAGGAAAGACATGTCATTCTTGAGGGTCTTTATTTCTATTCCGTCATCTTAAAGGTTGTGATAGTCATAGTGTCTCGTCTGATAAATCAACAAACTAAGATTGTTGAGTTGAATCTGTCAGTTGTTGATTTTCCATCTCCTTAACATCACAAATACAAAGAAGCTACAAACAAGGATAGAAAGTAGAATGTTATCTTACCTAGATCATGTTTTTTTTATAGGGAAGGTCCTCATCTTGATTTTGATGGATGTCGCTAATGAAAAGCCTTTACTTTTCTTGCTGCATTTATAAGATTCTTTGCTAGTTCCCATGTGCATTCACTAATATTGTATTTGCGCCAATGAACAAGATATTCCAACCTATTTTGGCGCTGCTTCAAATCTAAGATTTTTTCTACTTCAAATTCTTCATTATTGTCCATTTCTATAAGAGAAGGTGGCACTTGTCTTCTTCTTGGTATATTCACTATTTTTTATGGTTGAAGAAGAGACATGTGGAATATATGATGGATCTTCATAGACTCCAATAGGTATAATTGATATGCAACTCAATTGATTTATTCAGAAATAGGAAAAGGTCCAAGCCTATGATAGTCCAACTTATTACAAGGACAAGTAGTCTTGATATTGCGACGAAGTAACCATACCTTGTCCTCCACATTGAATTGTGGTTGTTCCTTGCGATATGCATTTGCATTTATTTTTTGTTGTTCTTGAGCTTCTTTTAATTGTACCTTCATTATTGTATGTAGCTCTGATAAACAATTTGATAAATCTTTTGTTGTTGGATTATCAACTTTTGAAAAATCAAAAGTATCAAGTTGTGGGTGGTAACCATAATTGGCAAAGAAAGATGTTTGTTGCATAGAAGAATGTATTGTATTATTATAAGCAAGCTCTGCCAATGGTAAGAGAGTTGTCCAATCATCTTATTGGTAGGTGATGGTACATCTCAAATATTATTCCAAGACTTGGTTTACATGCTTTGTTTATCCATTAGTTTAAGGATGGAAAGCTGAAGATAGCTTAATGTCCACCTTTAAAATCTTAAAAAGCATTCTCCAAAATCTTGACACAAATTGCATCCCTCTATCTGATATAATATCCCTTAATAATCTATAATAGCAATAGAAATTGTCAAAGAAGAGATTAGCTATTTTTTCACTTTTGATAGATTTTGTACATGGTACAAAGTGTGCTATCTTGGTGAAATAATCTACGATCATGAATATAGAATCATATGAATTTGAATTTGGAAGATCCATGATGAAATCCATAGAAATAGAAGATCAAAGCTGTTTTGGTATAGGTAATAGTTAGAAAAGTCTGTAAAGTCAATGATAAGGAGTTTTTGATCTTGAACAAACATCACACGATTGCACAAACTTTTTAATAGCCTTCCACATTTGAGGCCACCAAAAATCTCTTGAAATTAGCTCTAAGGTCTTATTGTATTGGAAATGTCCAGCTGCAGAGAAGTTGTGATGAGCTTCAAGAGCACATAGTCATGCTTCACCTTCTGGGACACATAAACATCTTTTCAAGTAAAGTAAGTTGTCCCTAAACTCAAACTTTGAAGTATCATGAGATTTAGAAGAATTATTCTTAATATCATGAATAAGAGAATCTGAGGGCATACTTAATTGGATTTGCTTGAGAAATATTAAATCAACAATCAATGTTGATTTTATAGCTCAAATATGAAATTACTTCGATTTTAGGAGAATCATTCTTTATTGATCAAAAGCTGCATTTTCTTCTTTTGGTACAAGATAAGATTATCTAGAAAGAACATTAAATAGACCTTATTATTTTCTTAATCAATAAATAATGATGAATTCGAATCTTGACAAAGACATGCTCCAACAAGCTTGACAACGATTTAACATGCATCTTGACATGAAGTACTCAAGATTCTTCTGATCTATATACACAATAATTGAATTAGAAGCGCCTTCTAAATAGTGGCACCATTCTTGAAAAGAATCCATAATTGCAAGAAATTCTTTATTGTGGATTTTGTAATTGATCTCTATTGTTGAAAATTTTCTGGAATAGAAAGCTATTAGGTGGAGTTTGTCATCTGTTCCCATTTGTAATAATACTGCATTCAAAGTAAAGTCTAATGCGTCTGTTTCTACAAAAAATATCTTGGAAAAGTTGACATGATACAAGATTGGTGCAAAAATAAAAACTATTTTCAATGCTTCAAATGATGCTTTTATTTTCTTATTCCATTCAAATTTGTCTTTATAAGTTAGACGTGTAAGTAGAGCTACAAGTTGAAAAAAGTTCTTAATAAAGATTTGGTAGTAATTGACAAATTTTAAAAAACATTGCACGTCCCTTACTGTTCTTAGAATCTTCCAATCCATGATTGTCTAGACTTTTTTAGGATCTACCATGAGACCATCATTCAAAATAATGTATCCTTAGAAACCAATTTGAGTAATGTGAAATACACACTTTTCCATCTTGGCGTATAATCCGGTATCTCTAAATTTTTATAATATACAACAAATATGTAAGTCATGTTCTTTTATATTTTTAAAGTAGATTAAAATGTTGTGTAAGTAATAAGCAACAAAATCATCTAAAAATTCACAAAAAATATCATTCATGAGATGTTGAAAAACAACTGGTGTATTCGTGAGTCCAAAAGGCATAACATTATATTCAAAATATCCATATCTTGTTTGAAAAGCAGTCTTCTATTCATCTCCTTCTTTGATGCGGACGGAGTTGTACACTCCTCGCAGATCTATTTTTGTATAGATCTTAGCTTAATTTAATTGATCTAGAAGTCCAGATATCAATAGTAGAGGATATTTATTCTTGATGGTAATCTTGTTGAGCCCTTGATAATCTACGTACATCTTTAGTAATCCATCTTTTTTTTTTTACAAATAAGATAGAAGCTCCTACTAGAGATTTTGAATGACGTATGAAATTTTTTGCTAAGTTTTCATCAATGTATTCCTTGAGTTTAGCCAGCTCATTTTGTAATAAGGTATAGATTGGTCCAAATAGAGGCTGAGCTCTCTCTTTGAAGTCAATTGAATAATCATACAGATGATGCTCTGGAAGAATAATTCTATTCTTTTTTTCAAAAATATCTTGATAATTCAGATATTAGCTTGGAATGCTACTTAAAGTCTTTCCACTATCAAAAATGAATGTGGCATAAATAGCAAAAATTGATCCTTCTTTTGCTGCATAAATAAAAGCTTTTGCTTTTATAAGTATGAATTTTATTATATTAGACTTATAGCTTTTTACTTGGTCGGCATAATATTTAATAATGTTCTAAGAAAAATCAAGTCTACAAGAATTCCAATCTATTTGAAAATTATATTTTTTTAGCCATGATAAACCTAAAATAACTGAATTAGGCGGAGATTTAATTATGTTGAAGGTTACGTAGCTATTATGACCATCTATTGTTATTTTTATAGGACAGGTTTCATGAGTGACATCTCTAGAAGACAATAGATGACCATCTATGACTTCTACATGTATGGGTTTAATTTTTTATACTAAAGATATTTTATAATTCTTAACAAATTATTCATCTAGAAAGCATAGTGAGGCTCCTGAATCTAATAAGGCAGAGGCTCTGAAGTTTTTTGGTCCTAAATATACATCTACTATAAAACAAGGAGAGGATTTTGAGGAGAGAATATGACCTTCACTAGGAATTGTACAAGATTCCAGTTACATGGTGTCGTATGACGTGGCCTTCTATTTGGGAATACACTGGGTACCTGGCTGTAGAGAGTTTATTTGAAATTTGATGGCAAAATCCAACAGGTCGTTTGTCCTCAATAAAAAGGACAAATAATACAAAAATCTCACAAAAGAGAAGTTATGTATATAAACCCTCTTATATTTAAGTAAGTTTGTACAAAAAGGATTCAAATTTCCACTAAAACCCTTCAAAACTTTATTCACCTGCAAGGACCTATTTCTTGCTGAATTTTAGAGTCCAATAACTCTTGATTCAACCATTCAATTTTTATAAAATTTAATTCAAAGTGTAGATAATTCTCTTAAGTTTCATTACAAGAAAAAATCAACTCCAAATTTGTTTCCGATCGTTTGATATCTCAAAATCCCTAGCAGGTACTTAAAACCCCAGCTCAGAGACACCCGAGTACTATTTTCCTTATATCTCACAAACCCAAAACCTTAATGCCACAAAATTTTTTCACATAGTCTTGTGACATAAGCATATACACTCTTAAAAATTTTGAGCCAAAAATCTATCAAATTACTTAAGATATAGCTCAAAATATAACCACTATGTAAGCGGGTCACTTACTGCCCTCAAGTCTATAAGCACTGACTTCAACTCCTAATATCTCCTTCACCCTAGCTTGGATTTTATCAAGCCATATATGAAAAGTGTAGCCGTGAAAGTGTTCTCTCTAATCCTAGTCGCCAATCCTTGATTGCTCTCTGTATGCGCGAGTTATACCCAAAAGAATGACAGTAGGTCCAAAATCAACACCTTAACTTCGGGCGCCTATAACTTCTTCATAAAAAGTGCAAATCCCACAAAATTTGTACCTAAATCAGATCCAAAAACCTAAACCTTATGATCCTAGCCTTTGATGTTCGACTCCCTTCCAAAAACAAACTCTAATCCCTAATAAACCCTCGAGTAGCCTCCTTAAAGTCCATTGGGCATGATTTTTGGCCAATTAGAATAGAGATTTCTATCATCCACCTCTATTCATCCACATAGATGGCCAAACTACCCTTTTTACACTAAAAACCCTTTTCTAATCCTTCTTCTTATAAGATTTACATACTTGGTGCTTTAAGCACCAAATAAAAGAAGTAAGTAAGTTCTTAAGGATCACCAATGTCTAACCAAGGTGACTTAAGATATATACAAGTTACTATCAATAAAAAAATTAACTTCAAAAGTCACTATTAAAAAAAAAAAAAGGTTGTATAAACTTTAATAATAATCTTTTTAATAGATCCTTTCTAAACTAGCAACCTAATCACATCCTATAACCAATAAAAGTCCACTGATATGGCTCTCATTTAGCTATGTAGTAGATTGTACATTAAATATACATGTACAATTTTTTCACATAGTAGCCAAACCACAACACAACAACGGTCCTTATTATAGCTAGACAAATTTGTTATTCAACATGTTGTCTTCTTTGACAGCCGTACTTTACATTTTATAGTTGTGTCATTTCTTTGGACAATATTGAGTAGTGTACTTAGATTCTCCATAGTATAAACATAATCCTCTTTGACGATGCCAAATCTTTTCTTATTCAGTAAGAGGTTTTAAACATATTGCATCAATTTGCATGTCTTCTACTTTTAAATGTATGTTTTGCGAGGATATTGATGTTGCCATATAATAATATTGACGGTTCTTTATACAACTTTTGGATTGAAACTCAAAAAGTTGATTGTCACAGTTCACATCAAAATCAATTGCTTGACTCAATATCTAAGGATTGGATAAATTGAGCATTAATTTTTTATCTCATATTATAATCCATAGAGAAATTGGCTGATGAGTGCAGCATCATCCTACTTGATATCAATTGCTAGTTGTCAAAATTGTGAAGTGTATAATGACATTGATTGATTGTCTTGTTGTAAGATGCAAATCTTGTAGGTGGCAACACAGATTGCATTATGTTCTCTATATATAGATCAAAATTCTACTAAAAAGACCTCCAAATCATCCAATATTGGATCACTTCATTCAAAAAAAGATAAAAATGATGATAAAGTAGAACCCAAAAATAACGTTTCAATAAACCTAACTTGAGATCCTTGCGTAAGATAACTCTAAGATTGAAGTTCAATCACCAGTTGTATCTGATTGATGAATCCTCAAAATTTAGATCTTATGCCATCGAACTTCTCAAGCAAACTAATTTTTGATTCTCTAATATTTGAATGGTGCTCCATCATAGGTGAGGTAGTATGGTTTGGTGTAGATATTGACGCAACTCCAACCATATCTATATCTTCACTTCTTGCTAATCTTGTTGCTTCTTGTAGTAGTAAACTGAGTTGATGCATTGTAAGCATTAGCTTTTTCATTTGTTCTTGCATTTGTGCCATTGCACTCTTCATTTTTGTAAGCTCTACCATGATAATACAATAGGAAAGAAGGTGTCTACTCTCACTTCAAGAAATACAGAATAATACACTCAAAAGTAAAAATTCTAGAAATAATATCAGTTTAGAAGTGGATACTCTACAATTTCAAATATACTTATGTCTTATCAAGAAAAAAGAATAATTCACTCTTAATCAAGAAAAGGCAAAGCTCTAATATTATATGTGTACTCTTGTCAATCTATCAAAAATAAGAACTTGATCAAAGCAAATAAACATATAAAACTTCTTTTAAGAAGTATAACAAAATAGAAATAAGAATATATGTATACTAAAAGAAATTAGAATGGCTATTTCCATAAGATAAGAAAACTATAGACTCTTGAAACTAGATTAGAAGCAAAAAAAGAATTGATAAGAGTGAATAAGGCTTTATTCTTATTTCTATTTATACTATCAATTTAAAAATTATGTGGTGGTATTTTATAGGACCTCTTACACGTGTCTAATTTATAAGACACGTGTCAAACTTGTACGACAAGTTCCTGACATGTGCGCCACGTATTTGGCTTGTTCTGTAAGCTACCAACATGTACGATACATGGCTATCTTGTTCTACAAGCTACCAACATGTGCACCATGTGGCTAGCTTGTTGATCAAGTTTCTAACCTACCAATCACCTATAGACATGTATAAAGGTGATTTTATATCTATGAAGCTTCTAGGAAGCTTTTCTATTAGATATTATCAAATCAATTTGTTTTACCTACTTCTATTGGTTTATATTAATTAGATAATTATTGGAATAAATCTTATGTCCATGACAAAGCTTTAATGAGTCAATTCTATTGGGACTAAAAGATAATGTGAAGAATTTGTTATTATCGCTTTCGGATCCATAATCACTCACTAAAGCCATTAGCCAAGTTGTAAAATATAATAATTGATTATTTCAAAGTTGTCAAAATCAATATTCATAGGCTTTAGCAAGACAATACACAATCTGACATACTCCTACTATATTGACAAGCATTGTGAATTCACATTCAAAAGTAGAAGATATATAACTTGATGCAATACATTTTAAACCTCTTAATTCACAAAAAAAGAAGTGTTGGATGGAAAAAGGTCTATGCTTGTATTATAGCGAGGAAGGCCATAAGATTGGCAATTCTTTGAAGAAACAAAATTGATATATTACCAAAATTAGAAGTGCTATCATTTAGGAAAATGAAGATGTTCAGCTACAATAGCGACCATACAATTGGACAATTCAACATTGCAAGATTATTCAGGTTCCTCTCTTTTTGCTCAACATACTTGTTGTTTTACAATTCCTTTGTATTTTGGCCTTTAAAGGCTTTAGACAATTGCCTTATTGGATTTGAAGGCATCCTCTTGTTTCATAGATGAGGCATTCACTAAGCTTCATAAAATTTCTCTAGTACAAAAATCCAAACATGTTCATATACAGGTAATAAATAGACAACTTTTATTCTCTAATAGTATCACATATAAAACCACGCCTATAGAAGTGTCTTTTAAAGATTATAGTAGCCAAATTGTATTCAATGCTATTAGAACTCTTTCAAATCTTATTATTCTTGGACTTTCTTGGTTGAAAAAGTATAATCAATCTATGAATTGGAAGTTGCAAAGAATAACATTTCTAATAAAAATCCTTGTAAGAAAACTTTAAAAAAAGTCACAAGTTTATAAATCTTTATTTGTTGGAGTAAGGGCTTTTATAAAATTAGCCAAAGAAGGGACACTATTTTTTATTTATGCGATTCCAATTAAAAAAAATATAATTTCATTAACAAGTATTTTAAAGAAATATAGAAAATTTTAAGATGTTTTTTAGAAAAAAAATATTGATAAACTATTAGAGTACCAATAATACAATTGTACCATAGATCTTTAGGAAGGAATACAACCACCTTTTGGTCCAATTTATAATCTTTCTCAAAATAAGCTTTTGGAGTTGAAAGATTATATTGATGAAAATCTTATAAAGAACTTCATCAAGCATTCAAAGTCTCCATTAGATGCATCAGAAGAAAGACAGTTCCTTGTATATGTCCGTTGATTATTGAAAATTAAATAAGATAACAATAAAAAATTATTATCCATTACTGTTAATCTTAGGACTTTTGAAATAACTTGATCAAGCCAAGATCTATACCAAGATAGATCTTCATGGAGCATACAACTTGATACGGATCAAAGAAAGAAACAAATAGAAGACCGCATTTTGGACAAGGTATGGATATTTTAAATATAACATCATGCTCTTTGGATTAACAAATGCATCCACTATCTTTCAACATTTAATGAATGAGATGTTTTAGGAATATTTAGACAAGTTTGTGGTGATCTATCTTGATGATATCTTGATCTAATCAAAAGATTTAGAAGAACATGAGAGGCATGTAAAGTTGATATTATAAAAGCTATGAGATTCAAGTTTGTATGCCAAGCTAGAAAAATATGTATTTCATCAATCTAAGATAGAATTTTTGAGATACATCGTATCTACTAAAGATTTGATGATGGATATTAAGAAGGTGGAGGCAATTATGTAGTGGGCCATTCCAAAGACTATAAAATATGTACAATGTTTTCTTGGATTTATTAACTTCTATTGAATCTTCATAAAAAAATTATTGTCAAGTTGCTGCTCTTTTTACTCAATTGACATGCTAAGAGAAGTTAGAATAGGGGCCTCAAGTGGAGAAGGCATTTCAAGACCTCAAGATGGTATTTACCACAATTCCAATCTTAATACATCCAAACTTTATAAAAGAATTCTATATAGAAATCAATACTCTGGATTTTGCATTAGAGGCTATACTTTCAGAAATGGATATAAGTAATAAATTCCATCCTATTGTATTTTATTTTCAAAAATTTTTTTCTATCAAAATTAATTATAAAATCTACAATAAAGAGCTTCTTGCTATTATAGATTCTTTTTAAAAATGATATTATTTTCTCAAAGGAGCAATGCATCTTGTGATTGTATACACAAATTATAAGAATTTGAAATATTTTATGGCAACTTGTATTCTTAATTGCTATTAAACTCAATGGAATATGTTGTTATCTTGATTTAATTTTATTATCACTTATCAATCTCGAAAGTAAGAAGGATTGTCCGATGCTTTATCAAAGAGATCATATCTTGTATCAAAGATAAGAGAAGGAATGCTTAATCAATAATATGCAACTTTGTTGAAGCGAAAGCAATTTTGCCTTTGCACTACTATTATATCAACACCTATTGATTCTAATTTTTTCAATGAGGTGCATATTGCAATCACTAATGATGCTTTAGCCCTTGATATCAAGCATTGCCTGAAAAAAATGCTGATAAGTTCAAGCTTGAAGAAGACCTTCTGTACTTTGAAGAACATTTGTATATCCCAGAAAGACCAACTTGATTGCACATTCTTCAATTTTGCCATGACTTTCCAGCTGTGGATTATTTTTGATTTAATAAGATCTTAGAACTTATTTCCTAAGATTTTTGGTGGTTCCAAATGTGGAAGGCGATGAAGGACTTTGTGCTCTTTTAAGACATCTATTCAAGGTCAAAAAATCCTCAACATGATTCTTATAGACTCTTACAATCCTTGCTTATTTCAAAACACTCATGGTCTTCTATCTCAATGGATTTCATTACAAATCTACTGCCATCTAATTTATTAGACAATATCCTTATAGTAGTTGATTGACTCACAAAGATGACTTATTTCATTACTTACAAGAAAATTGCGTCTAATGAAGAAATAGCAAGGTTCTTTCTTGACAATATATATATTAATATCATGGCCTACTAGATGATATTGTATCCGATCAAGGATCCCAATTCATATCTAAGTTTTAGAGATGTCTTTTTGAAATAATGAAGGTGGATATTAAACTTTCTTAGGCTTTCTATCTTCAAATTGACAACCAAATAAAACAAGTTAACTAAGTTTTGGAATAGTATTTACAATGTAATATCAACTATCAACAAGACGATTGGATCTTATATCTACCATTAGCAAAATTTATATATAATAATATTATCCATGCCTCAATTCAGTAAATACCATTTTATTCCAATTATGGATATCATCTAAAGCTTGATCCATGGAATATGCCAAAGCACAACAATCTAATAGCTGAAGGATTTATAAACATCTATCGCAACACCAAACAATCTTGAAGCTTCAATTGCAAGTAGTTCAAGATGCTTATAAGACATTTGCAGATAAATTCAAAAATCAACTGACTGCTTTTCATATTGGAGATAAGATATGGCTTCTTTGATGGAATATCAAGACTAAGCGATCATGTTATAAGTTGGACTATCAGAGGTTAGGACCATTTTCTATCCAAAAATAAATTAATCTAGTAGCATATTACTTAGAATTACCATCTTTTAATGAAGGTATATCCAATTTTTCATGTCTCTCTTTTAAAACCTTATAGAGAGTTACATATTTTGAAAAGAGTACAACAATCATTGCCTAATATTGAAATCAAAGACCATAAAGAATATGAGGTTGAAAAAATACTTGATTCACAATGAAGGTAGAATAAATTGAAATATCTTGTTCATTGATAGGGCTATGATATTAATGAGTGTACATGGAAATTAATCAAAAATCTCATCAATGCGCCTTAAAAGATAAAAGAATTTCATCAACTCTATCTCTACAAATCCAAATATATTCAATGATAACTTTTTGGTGAAGATTGGATTTAAGAAATATTCGTAAATAGAAGAGAATTAAACTAAAGCCTTCATCACTATGTAGTCATGTGTTCCAAGATAGAATAAAGTAGTAGAAGCAAGTCAATTACCATGTTAAACCTTCAAGTATAGAAAGAATAAAATTTAAGAGATTCATTTGCTATGTAAGCTTTGAATAAATTAGTGTAATTTTTATAGCCTTTAATGGAGCAAAGTGAGGACAATATATTTTAGCGCCAAATACGATGTCGATTAGAGCCATTAAGAGTAAGATCCAATGCAAGTCTTGATTCCAATACTTGAGCTTTAGTGATATTGCTTGAGCTTAGAAAGGTGAATCCTTTTAGTCTTGAGATCTTATTTGGAGGATGTTTTGAAGGCCACAATGAAGATCAGATCTTTGGATGGGATGTTTCAACAATGGAGGTTGTATTATCCTTCAATACTCTTGCTTCTACCAATTTTTTAGTATAGTCAATTATTATGATGATATATCTATTTCTTATATAATTCCCTAGTAGATCAATTGGTCCTATAAATTTTATCTCTTATTATTGAAATACCTCCAATGGTAGTATGAGATGTAAGGAATTATTATATTTGTTTGATTTGGATGTTGTTCATTGATATATACCACATTATTTGTAATAATCATGAATATCCTTTCTCATTATTAGCCACCAAAACAAAATTATTAATACTTTATATAAAATTATGCTAGTAGAAAAATGACCTCTAATAGATCCTTCATGAAGTTAAATAATAATTGCTTTGATAATGGAACTTGCTAAACAAACTTATTTTATTCCAACTAAGTAAGTCTTTATTAATTTATTTGCTTTATTGAAATAATAAGGCTCACTTCTAATAATAATTTGTCTTTTGATGATAATAAAGGTGTCAATGGTAAGTTTGTTATTTTAAAAAAAATCAATAATTGGTACTTGCTAGTTGAAGAATAATATTGATTGTTGAATATATAAAAGAATAACTTATACCATAAACAAATTTGAGTCTGAAAGGTGATCTAATATTCTAGTTGGTGCTTCTTCTATGATTATTTTTTATAAGTGATTTGTTATTTTATATTATTGATTTGATTTGTATATAATTTTAAAACCATATTTTTAAAGTAACAACATTCATCTTACTCTCATACTAGAGACAATGGATCTATTGATGAAATATAATAGTGTTTGATGATCTACATAAAAAATAAAGTGATTTTTTAGCAAGTAATGTTGAAACTTTTATACCAAGTAAACTATTACTAAAGTTTTTCTTTTAGTAGTACTTTAATTCTTTTTAGCTTGATTAAGTAAACAAATGATATAATAGATTGGTGAATCTAAATTATATGTGATGTTTTAAGCTAGGACACTTCTTATCACCTCATTTGGAATAATGTAATATATATAAAAAGGCTTATTCTAATGAGATGTAATGAATATTGGTGTGATTTTTAACTTCTTCTTTAAAAACTTGAATACTTGTTGGCAGTTGTTAGTCTAGACATACTTAATACTTGATTTTATCAAATTTATTAATGATTGAGAGATATTTATAAAATTATATACAAATCTTTTATAATAATTAATTGATCCTATGAATTCTTATATTTTTTTGAAATTCTTTAGAGGTGGTAAGGCAACTATAGTCTTTATTTTTGCTGGATCTACTAGCAATCTTTTTTTGCAAACAATATGGTCCAATAATGCTTTTAAGATAATTGCAAAGTTATATTTTTTTGAACTGAGTCTGATTCTATCTTTGAAGATACTTTTTTAAGTGTTTCAAATTTTGAACTTGAATTTTATATACACTAAAATCATCTAAAAAAACTTACATAAAGTTATTTAGATATTCTATAAATATAAATATTATTATTCTTTTAAATATAGCAGGTACATTTTTAAATTCAAATGACATTATTCAATATACAAATAATCTCTATTTAGTGATAAAAGAAGTTTTTATTTGATCTTATATAGCCATCAAATTTTTTTTAAATATATTAAATCTATCCAACATAGAGTAGAATTTGTGATTTGCTACAATCTCAAGAATTACATTCGTGAAAGGTAATAGAAAAAGATTGGTTTTGATTACTCTATTTAGTTTTTTATAGTCAATACAAATACATAGTTTTCTATTCTTCTTATGTAAAATTATTATTAGAGACAACTATTATATTTAATCAATAAAGCAAATGAATCCTATTTTAAATAATTTGTCAATCTCTTTTTTAATTTTGGTAGCACAAGATAAATTTATTCTATATCTTGTTTGTTTGATTGGTTGTGTATTTGATTCAAGTTTAATTTGATGTTTACAAATATATATTGATATACTTTATAAGTCTATATAAGTTTATGCAAAGATATCATTATATTCTTGTAGCACTTTTGTTAGCTTTTCTTTGAATTTCTTATCATTTTGCTTCTTTATTTTAATCTTCTTAGATTGATCTTTAGTTCCAAAATTTACTTCATTTACTTGTTTTGCTTTAGTGATGGTTATTAAAGATATGAATCATAAAAGAACAAAATATCAATACACTCTTGTATTACTCAAAAGAATAAAAAATCATTCAAAGATGGAATAATATTAAAACTAGAATGGCTATTGCCAAAGATAAAAAAAAACTAGAGACTCTTGAAACAAGACTAAAAATAAAAAAGGCAATGATACTAGTGAAGAAGGCTTTACTTTTATCTCTATATATACTATCTACTTAAAAACTATATGGTGGCATTCTATAGGACTTCCAACATGTGTCTAATTTGTAAAATACATATTAAACTTGCAAGCTAACTTTCCTATAAATGTGCCATATATTTAGCTTATTCCACAAGCTACCAACATGTGCAATATATGGCTAATTTGTTGGCCAAATTTCTAATCTATCAATCACCTATAGACATGTATAAAGATGAAACTGCATCTATGAAGCTTCTAAGAAGCTATTCTATAAGAATTGATATCAATTCAAAAAGTTGTATCTTGCCATCAATTCAAAAAAAAACATATCATTCTTAAGGATCTTTATCTCTATTCTTTTGTCTTAAAGGTTGTGATAATAATAATGTCTTATCCAATAAATCAAAAAGCAATAGTTTTTAAGTTGAATTTGTGTCAAGGACAAGAATTCAACGGAAGCAAATAAATAAGTGAAAAACACTCTCAAAGAAATATAACAAAATAGAAACAAGGTAGTGTATATATTAAAAGAAACTGGAATGGCTATTGCCAAAAGACAAGACACTAGAGACTCTTGAAATCAAACTAGAAACAAGAAAAGGA